>JAJOOR010006140.1:0-59302 GCA_036250505.1 Solanum acaule | reverse complement strand
ACCCACTTCTAAATAGCATTTAAACTAATAATTATCAATACTTATAAAATAAATCAGCCCATAATCACATAATCACACCCCAAGAATTGGGGTTTTAGCTATACATCATAAAAATATAAAAATTATTACCAAATTGAGTTTCCATCAACTGGGTCAAATTGATTTCGTCTTTACAATGTTCCAATTTTAAGAATCTCAAAGTCCCACTTCTAATTTCTCAAAAGTGAAAAACTTCGATTCTCCAAAGCATGGGAAAAACTAGAGAAACTTGTCTCAATGCTAAGAATATTAGATTACAATTCAGATATTATGAAACTAGATATATGATAGATGATAACTAAATGTTCAAAAATGTATTTATAGTCATCAAAAATAGCTGCAAAGAACCACTTGGTGAAGTAAGTCGGGCTCACCGAACGACTCGACGAGCCACCCTTTTGTCCTTTTTATCGCCTTTCTACCTTGGCATTCAACATTTTCAAGTTCTGTAACTTTGGGCAATCCAGCACTGCATCGCAGAATTACTAAGTGATTCACCGACATCTCTTTTCCATCGCCAACTTGATTTCTTCCCTCAGGGCTTGATTTCTTTCCTCAGTCTAAATCTATGATCTCGCCTAAAGTTCCAGTGTGCCAAGCTTAATTTAAATGGACTATTTAAGCTTGTGTTAGAACAAGCAGTTTCCGATTTAGTGGAAATATATACTAGACATATCCTTAAGATATACAATATCAAATCATAATTTTATATTAAATATTCAAACGCTTGGACTTGAAGCAAAAAAGTGAAATTTGATTGTAATGGCTCTTATTTTTGTGGTTTTTTAGTTGTGGACGTGTCCTGCATCCGACATATAATTGGTTAAAGATTGAAGCAAACGGGACCTCTCTAGTAGAAGTAGTCCTTTAATTAGCTCTAGGTATGAATACTTAATTAATATAATAACTTTTTCCTTTTTCATTCCTAAAAGGTGTGGGGGTCGGGTGTAGGAGAGGGGACCTTTTTTATTATTTTGTATTACTCTTGATTGAACATTTAATAAAATTGGAACGATACAAAAAATTTTAGCATAGCATTGCATAAAAATAACATGCTCAAATTGAGAAGTGGTCCAAAAAACAGAAAAGAGAAAGTGTTCAAGACATACTCATCCTTTTGGAAACATATGACAAAATTGAATGATACAGAAAAAATTAACTATGGTCTCTACATAAGGATAACATATACAAATCAAGAAAGGATCCAAATTTTTAAAAAGATTAAACAAAAAGGTGTCTAAAATATACCTGTCCATTCAACAACACAATAAAATTGAAACAATACAAACAAAATTAGCATGGTCCTGTGCAAGAATAACACATATAGATAGAGGCGGAGTTAGGTGGGGGTTCATGAGTTTGGACGAACTCAGTAGCTTTTCTGTAGACCCTATATTTGTACTAGAAAATTAATTAAATATATATGTATATGAATTTGTGAATCCCTAACAAAATTGATTAACGGTTATTAACGAAATTTAGAATCCCTAAACTCTTGATCCTGACTTCGCCTCTGCGTATAGATCAAGAAATGATCCAATTTTTTGTTAAAAAAAAGTCCAAAACATACCCTACATTTCCTTATAAACCAACTGATCATACATACTTCATGCATCCATCAACTCCCACGTTTTGGCTAGTATTTTATTTGTGAAGAAATTGATACAAGAGGTTGGCAAAAATTATGTCTACTAGAAGAAGAAGGTCCCCTTTAAAATTTACTCAAGATGAGATTAATGATCTTGTCTTGAAACTAGAAGCTTTGTTGCCAAATTCCTCTTCAAGGTGCACCTCCACGGTACGTTTTCAAATGAACTTTCTCATACCAACAAATGAAAATTCGAGTAAATTGGACATTACTAAAAGAAATCACTAGCTATTTTTCCACTCAAATTTTTCACTCAAAAATGTTTATAATGTCTATTTGCTTAAATATTTTAATTTAATCGATGAGAAAGAAAAAAATAGTAATGTTTTCATTAAAAAAATAAGAAGTTTCCTACTATTTCAGTAAGAATCTTTTTCGTCCTTCGTAAATTTTCCAATGAACTGATTTGGTAGAAAATGAGCGAAAAAATTATATTCTATAACACAAAAATTTTCATTGATTTCACAATGTAAAAAAATCTTTATTTCTAGTAGTAACAGTATAATATTATGTTTAGAGAAATGTCTATCATATATAATTAATCACAAGTGTTAAAGATCAATGCGTTTATCTTAAATCTTGTGCTCATATCAGAAATATCTTTATATAATTTGGGACAAAAGATGGTAAGTTTGTGTGTGATCATAAATTTCCAAATATTTTTGAGAAATTAAAAGTTTGAATTGGAGTCTCAACATGCGTTTAAGCATAGTTTTTAGAAATGCATTTTTCTTTTTAAATAAAATAATAATAATATGAAACATGATTTATATAGATAACTAAGTTCTAAAAACTATATAAAAAAAAGTACCCATAAATTTTAACACAAAATTATTACTTTTATACTGAACTAGATAATATATCACACAAAAATTGTACTACATTATTTATAAAACACTACTAGTAACACGATTATCAACTACTACAATTCGTCAAATAGCAATCAGTTACGAAGATCAATTGGTACAAAAAATAATAATAACAATGATAGTAACTAGCTATTTTTTAATATAATCTTCCACTTGATACGAACAAATTCTTCATAGCGAGCGTACATTTCCAAATCATGAGTGTGTTTAATGAGTGGAAAGAGTAGATTGAATTAGTTGGAATCGTAAATAGATGAATATATAGAGATAAAAGTTTGAGATAAATTTTGAAATTATAAAATTATAAAAGAACTCCACAACTATATTTTGATCCAAAAGACATATTTTTGTAGATTTTGGAAATTTGCATTTTTAATATTTCATTTGATGGACATGTAGGTAGCAACGTCAAAGATATTGGAGGAGACATTCAATTACATCAAAATATTGAATAAAAAGGTGGATGATCTCTCTCTAAAACTAGCTTCCATTGATGGAGAGGCCTTTACAATTCTTCTTCAACAACTAGCACAAAGCCCAGATGAAAACTAGACAACACTGAGTGACAAATGTTGTATTCGAGTTAATAGTCAAATATATATCTAATGTATTTTGATCTTTTGAGTATTATATCTAAATTATTAGGTATGTGAATTTTCTACCTGAATTATCATCAATTATTTATCAAAATACACCTCAATTGTTATATGAGTTTTCTACCTAATAAAGTTTAGGTTGGAAAAGTGAATAATTCATAATTGAGAATATGCTTCGATAAATAGTTGGTGATAGTTTAAATAAAAAGTTTGCATACTTAATAGCTCATATATAAAACTCAAAACATCGAAATGCTTTAGGTGTATTGTTTTTCACACTTCACTCTATATATTCTATTCTTTAACTCATTTCATGCCACAACCAAAAAAATGGACGTGATGACACTTATCTATTCCCACCAAGACAAGTTAGCCTCAAACACAACGAAATGAAAGAAATGTAGAAAGTAAAACAAGAATTACATAAGAGCGAAAAAACTTATTCATTCTAATATAATCTCAAAACCTGGTTGCTACGTGTACAAGCCACTAATATATAGAGTAGGATTAAAAGTTAATTACAAGTATCAATGTGTTTATTTCTCAAATAGAATAAAACATAAGGTAAGGAACAAGAGAGTCCATCGGGATGACAAACATCTACCTCTAAACGTATCCTCGAAAGCCTCAGATGTAACAAGAAGAAGAGCAATAACACAGATCCAGGCTGTGAACCTACACAAGTATAAAAGCAAGGAGTGAGAATCAACCAACAAGGTACTCAACAAGTAACCAAATAAACAAGGCAAAATTAGTTAGAAATTGAGTACTGCTTTCATCCCAACCAAACCTCCTCAAACTACAACCTACATAGTAATCAGCCCAACCTAACAATTTCACAATACATAATTCACAAGAGTTAACAATCACAGTCCAATAGTCATAGTTCAACAACCAACACGTATCAAATATGTCAATCACAAGTTTACAAAGATCAATCACAAGTATCAAGTGCATCAATCACAATTAACAAACAGATCAATCACAAGTATCAAAATGCATCAAATTACAATAGTCAAACTCTTGTCATAACCATTTCCCTTCGGCACAATATCACTAGCGGGAACCATTTTCCTTCGGGTTTATATCATATCACTTGCCGGAACCATTTCCCTTCTGCTTTATATCGTATCACTAGGCGAAACCATTTTCCTTCGACTTTATATCACATCACTAGGCAGAACCATTTTCCTTCGGCTTTATATTATATTACTTGCCGGAATAGTTTCTCTTTGGCATAACATCACATGTCTCATCACGGTGCACAATAATTAATGCAAATAAGTAATTTCACACCATAAGGAAGAGACAATAACTCAAACAATTCAAGTCCATATTAATATCATCAAAGCATTTCATCAATCAACAAAATAGAGTCCATAACAAGGTAATTCACAAAGCATTATGATCAACACGTTGCCTTTTCATGAATCCCCTTTTTATTTATTAAGATTAATCAAGTTGAACAATGAACCCATCACCTCATTCCCATTAATTAATCCTCAACACACACAATGAACGGAAATATACAATTCTACTAGATTTACAAGGTTTCAGAGATCACTTGCTTCAATTAAATCAAAAAGTTAATACAACACTTAAGTCTTCCCTTTCAGAATAATTTCCAAAGCCACACAATCTAATTTAATTAAGTAATCACAACAAGACACCAGAAATAACAATACCCATATCATACACTTTGAAAAATAGGTCAATCAACTTAAAAAGCTCAATTCCAAAAAATGAGGTTTGAATTCAAAAATCGTTAGTTGAAAATGTTACGCAAGGAATTTGAAAATCATTGGTATAAGCCATTTCGTAAAAGGAAATGAAATCAGTCCACAGTCACCATTTTAGCTTAGAACTCAAGTTCTTTGAAAACCCTTGTTATTTGCCAATAAAAATTCCAAGTTTTGATGTTGAAATTCATAAATGATAAAAGGGAATTAAATTGTAGGGTCACAAAAGAAAACCCAAATAAGTTAGTACAAGAAATCTCTTCAAAATTACCTCAGTTTTACAAAGCTCAAAATGGAGAAATATAGGTAAAATCCAAAAAATGGCAGGTCTAAAACCCTCTCTGATATCACAAAAGCGGTCATAAATTTGCTTAAGCAGACATCGCTAAAGCGAACCAATTGTTCGCTTAAGTGAGCCCCACAAAAATGGCCAGTCTCGTAAAAGCAAAGGCTCTTTCACTTAAGCGAAGGTTGCTTAAGCGAACTAGTCTTCGCAAAAGCGAGGCCTGCAGATACTAGCAAAACACAGCCAAAATCA
The DNA here is from genome assembly GCA_036250505.1 of Solanum acaule. Lineage (NCBI taxonomy): Eukaryota > Viridiplantae > Streptophyta > Magnoliopsida > Solanales > Solanaceae > Solanum > Solanum acaule. The sequence continues at coordinate 53,873 of JAJOOR010006140.1, read as the reverse complement.
AATCCTCGAAAGGATTCTTAGGATCATTTGGAACACCATACATACAAACCATTTATGTAAATCTACTAAACTCAACGTTCAGACTCAATAAAACCATCAAAATACAAATTTGAGGTCTCCTTTATCTAAAATCCGTGGAAGTCATAAAAAATGAATATAACGACTAAAAAATCTAAAATAAGTTCAGTACCTCTTAAAATTCAACCAAGACCTCACTTAGTGATGAGTGGATGATTTCCACTCGTTTGAAGCTCTTTTCTTATGATTTTGTGGCACCCAAGTAGAGAAAGAGACTAATTATTCATTGAATTGTGTTAATTTTAGGTATTTGTTTCTGGGAAGGAACATGATAAAAAAGAGTGGAAAAAGGAGCTGAAATTGGCAGAAAAATAATCTTTGATCCCGCACTAGCAAAATAGAGTTCACTTCTGCGAATGCTCAACCTGAAGTCAACAAGTCGCTTAAGTGACCACACGGGGTTCGCTTATGCGAAGGGGCCAAGAAAGGCGACTTCACTTTTGCGATAAGGCCAATCACTTTTGTGACGTTTACTTTAGCAAACTTATGATTGCTTTAGTGAAGTCTTGATTTATGGACATGGGTAGAGTGAGAATCTCATGGACTTTTGGATCAAATTCTCACAAAGGATTGATGAGAAGCATCACTTATCATCTGGAGTGATATCTTATTTTCTATCTTTGAATCTATTGTTAATTTAGTGATTATCTTTGATCAAAGAATTTTTATCTTTTGGGTTGAGACTTTAAAGGAAAGTTTCTTCATAATTCATCTTTTGGATTGAAGATAGTGTTTTGAATAGTAATATTTATTATCCTATCTTCTTTCCTTTGCTTTGTATTGCATGAATTGTAGGTGTAATTGCTAATTGAAATGGGAGTTTTGTGATAGAAATAGACAATTCTTTTGGGACTTTGATTGCATGAATTGTAGGTGTAATTGCTAATTGAAATGGGAGTTTTGTGATAGAAATAGACAATTCTTTTGGGACTTTGATTGCTCATTTTATTGTTTTTGTAATTGATTCCATACTTCATATTCATGAAATGAGTTTAGTCTAATTTTCAAGTTTTCATTTATTATTTGAGACTGCACGCTCAGATCTAGCTTAAGATCTTCGTGGGTTACTTGAAAGAGAATTCATGAAGTGGATAATTAGATTGATAATTGCATATTAGCCTTGAATCTTGAGTATTCTCAAAAGAGAGATTTAGGTTTTTATTGTTGAATGCGAGACTTGCTCAAAAGAGAGGTCTACATTAAGGTAGTATATTGTTTTGTTGAATTACATGATTGAGATCAAAATGAAATTTCAAGATATAACATAATGAAAGAAGATTTGTATTGTTGATGATGACCTAGCCTACCTATGATTGAATTAACATGTATTGAAGTACAATGGATCGTTTGAATGAGTACTGGGTTCCAAATATCTATATTCCCAATTATCCCTTGCTTGATTAGATCTATGCCCAATCATAATTTTGTTTTTAGAACCAATCTTATTTTGATAATTGTGTATTATTAATCTGGATTCAAATTAGTAGCTTGTAATTCCTTATCTTTTCAATTGCCGATAAATTATTCCTTGTGGGATTCAACCTCGACTCCCTTTTTAGGCTTTTATATTGTTAACGATCGCTTACTCTTTAACTTATTCTGGGAGTAATTTGAGCATTATCAAAAAAATTACGTTGTGGGAAAAATGTAACGACCTGTTCCCGTCATTATAGGAATGCCAACGGGGGAAAATTTGGGGCCGAAAAACTTTTTCGTAGTATTTGGATTTTCCCAACCTAGTCCATATTTGGACGAAACTGGAGTCTTTGAGGTGTAGGGAAATCTGGTAACTACCAGGTTAATCATTTATGATTTTGATTTGATGAGTAGTTAGATAACTCATTAAGGAACCCGTACGACTTTACGAAATTGAATTCGGGTGAGTAGAACTCTCGAAATCGATCGTAGCATGAAGGGTATTTTTTGAGCGTCGTGGGTTAGATGTGTGTTGTGAAATGGAGATTTTGGAATTCTTTAAATTTCTCACTGGTTCCATGCAAGCCGCTTTAGCGAGATTGGTGTCGCTCTTGAGGGGCTACTGTAGCGGGGTGGTGGCCGTTGTGGCGGGCTCGATGCGACTTAAGGTCATTAATAAACCCCTAAATGACCTTATTATGCACTTTTCGACTTTTAGAGCTAAGGAACAAACCCCAGGCGACTCCTACTCATTTTCACCATTCTTGAGGCTAAAGGTAAGCTTTTCACTCACCGAATCTATTTTTAAATTCGTAGAACGTAATAGATGGGTGAATATTGATGGGGGAAGGTTTTGTTATAGATTCTATGGTGGAAACAACCCTAAATTGGATAATTGGGATCATGGGTATGATCTAGGGTTCATAGAATTATTAGTAATTCAGGTAATTAGTGATTGTTTATTGATTCCCGTATAATATTGATTGTTTTGTTGACCAAGAACAAGCGGAACGAATCCGGAAAGGGAAGGATCAAGTTTCTTAGGGTTTCAAGCTTGTTTCGAGGTAGGTGATGGTTGTGATTCTATGATTGTGTGATGTATGTTTGTTCTTGCTTCATTATGATATTTGTATATGTATGAATGTTGCAATATTGATCAAACTTATTGTAAATGAGATAGAGGAATGATGATTTCCATGAAATCATGACTTAAATGTATGATCTTGATGATATACTTGTGATTGTGATTGTGGTGTGTTGAATGGATCGGTTGCCACGTTTTGACATAACTATGGGATCGGTTGCCATGACATAACTATGGGATCGGTTGCCACGTTCTAACATAATTATGGCATCGAATACCACGTTCCGGTATGCTAACTATTTGGGTTTGGGTTCTATGAGAGGACCAATGATTTGATATAAAATGTGAAATTATTTGTTGTTCGTAAATGTTGATAATATTGTATATGTTGATATATATGCATGTGATTATAATGGTTGTCTTGACTTGCTTATGTTACACTTAGTGGGATAGCCACGTGATCCTACCGGTACATTGTAGTTGTGTACTGATACTGCACTTACTCTTATTTTTGTTGAGTACAGGGCATCTTCAAGCGGCTACTGACAGACCTCTCTTAGGAGATCATTGATCGTTCAAATTCAAGGGTGAGACAATTCTTCCGGGCTACCATGAGTTCTCCTTTGTCTATGTCCACCATATCCGGACTTAGACTATGTTCTATTAGTTATTAGTACATTAGTTGGGGGTTGCATTCTTCTTGTTTAGACTTGGTTCATTGTTAGATGTTTTGGTACATTGACTTTCAGGTTCTAGGTTATTTCCTCTGCATTGTTAGTTCTTGTTAGACTTTTGTTGGAGTTTATGGGAACTCCCTATTTATTTCCTTAGTATTTAACTTGCTTTCGTAACTTAAATGCCTTAGTTTTGGTTTAGTTGTTTGGTTTGAGCTGTAGTAGTGGTTTATCCATCGGAGAGTTAATATGGGTGACAATCATGACGGTCTAGGTCGTGACAAAGTTGGTATCAAAGCCAAGGTTCGTTGATCTTGATGTACCAAAACAAGTCTAGTAGAGTCTTATGGAACAGTACCGGGACGCATTTACTTTTCTTCGAGAAGCGAAAAGACTTTAGGAAATCTCTCTATTTTCTGTTGTCTCCTTTCGTGCTATAACTTTATTCGAATTGGTATTTGTCGATTAAAATTGGTTTATAACCTCCTTCACTCTTCTGTCCGCAGATAATTAACACTAGGTACAATGGTGTTAGGCCTGTAGCTCCCGTTAATGCTCCAGGTGAGGAATCTGCAGCGAGAGGTCGCAGTCGAGGCAGGGGTAGATGAAGAGCTAGGGGTAGAGGCTGTGGAAGAGTAGCACTTGCTGGAAATAGAGCTCCTGTTGAGAATGCTCCTATGAATGAGAATCCTCATGCACATCATAAAGAGATAGAAGAGAATGTTGATGTTGAGGATTTGGGATAAGAGGGAGAGACTACCGATGTTCCCCCCATAGACCCAGTGTTAGCTTGACAAATCATGTCATTCTTGAAAGGGTTGGTTGGTCCTGGAGTGCTTCCTTCTGCTCAAGCAACTCAAGCTCCTACTGATCCTCTTGTTGCTAGCACTGCGCCCAAGGTGGGTGGGACTGGAGGTAATGATGCTTTATTTCGTCCTTTGTTGGTTCTGTTATGACTGGTAATGAGCATGAAATGTTGACTAAGTTTTTGAAGCTAAAGCCTCATGTGTTTCTTGGTTCTGAGAGCGAGGATACTTATGAGTTCATCTTAGATTGCTATGAGAGGCTTCATAAGTTGGGAATTGTCCATCAACATGGGGTTGAGTTTGTGTCCTTTCAACTTTAAGGTGAGGCTAAGCAGTGGTGGAGAGCTTACATAGAATGCAAATCTTCTACTTTACCTCCACTTACTTGGACCCAGTTTCATGCTATGTTCTTAGAGAAATATGTGCCTAGGACTTTGAGGAATCGCAAGAAGGATGACTTCATGGCTTTGGAGCAAGGTGGTATGACTGTGGCTGCTTATGAGGCCAAGTTCCATGCTTTGTCTAGATATGCTACTCAATTGGTGACTACTAAGGAAGAGAGAATCCAATTATTTATTAGGGGATTAAATTTTGAGTTGCAAGTATTATCTGTTCATATGACTTATGCAGGGAGGAGCTTCAATGAGGTAACATATTATGTTAAGAAAGTGGAGGGGGTGAGGCGAGACGGTCAAGCTAAGGCAAGGGAAAAAAGGGCCAAGAACTCAGGTAACTTTCAAGGTTCTTATTCCAAGGGGTTCGGAAGTTTAACGCTTGCAGCCAAGCCAATTCAGTCTGCTATGCTCGCCTCTGCAAATAGTTACTCGGAAACTCCATCTCATAATTTTAAGAATTGCCAGGGAGTCGTGCCTTCAACGGGCGGCATACCATCTTTTGATCGTACTTGTTACAATTGTGGAGAACCTAGGCATATGAGGAGAGATTGTCCCCACCAACGTGTGTTAGATACCGCGCAACAACAGTCTAGAGCAGTGGTACCCGCAGTGAATGATAATAATAGTAGAGGATGTCCACAAGGTGGGCGAGGAGGTAATCAGCGAGGCCGTGGAGGTAGAGGAAATGGTAATGCATGCAGGGCTAATGTGCAACCAGGTAGGGAAGTGGTTCGTCAAGATGATAGGGCTCAGTGTTATGCCTTTCCGGGCAAGAATGAGGCAGAGGCGTCTGACGTGGTGATCACAGTTACTATTCTTGTCTGTGACCGGATGGCTAATGTGTTATTTGATCCGGGTTCTACTTATTCTTATGTATCTGTGCGATTTGCCTCCTCAGAGTTTGATATGATTTGTGATATACTTGATGCCTCTATCCATGTTTCTACCCCAGTTGGAGAGTCAGTCATAGTTACCCATGTCTATCATGCTTGTCCTATTTTGTTTATGGGTTTTCAGACTTGGGCTGATTTGGTGATTTTGGATATGACTGACTTTGACATAATCTTAGGCATGACTTGGTTGTCCCCCTATTATGTTGTGCTTAATTGTAATACTAAGTTTGTAACTCTAGAAATTCTGGGAAGGGAAAAACTAGACTGGGAAAGGGTGTACAAGCCTAAGCAAACTAAGATCATATCCTCCATTCGGGCTAAGAAATTGATAGGGCAGGGTTGTTTGGCTTATTTGGCTCATATTAGGGATGTTGAGATTGAGGCTCCATCCATTGGGTCTATTCTTGTGGTGTCAGAATTTAGAGAAGTGTTTCTAATTGACTTGCCTGGTATGCCTCCGGATAGAGATATAGATTTTTGCATTGATTTAGAGCCTGGAACGCGCCCCATTTCTATTCCTCCATATTGCATGGCTCCGACAGAATTAAGAGAGCTTAAGACTCAAATCCAAGAGCTTCTTGATAAGGGATTTATTCATCCTAGTGCTTCCCTATGGGATGCTCCAGTTTTGTTTGTTAAGAAAAAAACTGGTAGCATGAGAATGTGTATAGATTATCGGCAATTGAATAGGGTCACTATTCGAAACAAGTAACCCTTGCCTTGAATTGATGATCTTTTTGACCAACTGCAAGGTGCATCAGTTTTCTCTAAGATTGATCTAAGATGTTACCATCAATTGAAAATTAGGCCTGAGGATGTGCCCAAGACGGCGTTTAGAACCCGCTATGGGCACTATGAGTTTTTGGTTATGTCATTTGGTTTAACTAATGTGCCTGCAACTTTTATGAGTTTAATGAATGGGATGTTCAAACCATTTCTTGATTCTTTTATCATAGTCTTTATTGATGATATTTTGGTCTATTCGAAAAGTGAGAAAGAGCATGCCGACCATCTTCGTATTGTTTGGGGTATTCTTGGGAAGAAAAAGTTATATACGAAAGTTTCTAAGTGTGAATTTTGGTTGACTTCTGTGGCATTTTTGGGAAATGTAGTGGCAAAAGAAGGGGTAATGGTAGATCCTCAAAAGATTGAGGCGGTTAAGAATTGGGTTCGGCCTAGCTTTGTGACGGAAGTTAGGAGTTTTGTGGGACTCACTAACTATTATCGTCGATTTGTGAAGAACTTTGATTTTATTGCCACTCACTTGACTAATTTGACCAAAAAGGAGATACCATTTGAATGGACTGAAAAATGTGAGTAGAGCTTTCAAAAGTTCAAGACTCTTTTGACCACCTCATATATTCTAGCAATACCGGTGGAAGGTAAGGATTTTATTGTTTATTGTGATGCTTCACATTCTGGTTTGAGTTATGTGTTGATGGAGGATAAGGCATTACGTCAATTGAAGGTGCATGAGAGGAATTATCCAACACATGATTTGGAGTTGGCAGTGGTAGTGTTTTTGCTCTTAAGATCTGGCGGCATTACCTTTATGGTGTTAAGTGTGAGATATTTACTTATCATCACAGTTTGTAGCATGTGTTCACTCAAAAGGATCTGAATTTGAGACAACGAAGGTGGATAAAGTTACTTAAGGATTATGACATCACCATTCAATACCATTCGGGCAAGGCTAATGTGGTGGCAGACTCTTTGAGTCGAAAAGTGGTGAGTATGGGTAGTTTAGCTTGCTTGAGTGCATCCAATCGATCTTTGGCTAAGGAAATTCAGACCTTAGAGTCTAAGTTCTTATAGTTGGGAATCTTAGAAAGGGGTAGGGTGTTAGCTAGCATTGAAGTGAGCGCTACATTCATTGATGAGATCAAGGCCAAACAATTTGAAGATGAAAATTTGGAGGAGCTAAGAAAGAAGATTGCGATTGGTAAGGCACAAGAGACCATTCTTGATGCGGATGGTGCGCTCAATTTTAAAGGGAGAATATGTGTCCCTAGAGTAGATGACTTGATTGAGAAATTGTTGGCAGAGTCTCATGGTTCGCGATATTCTATCCATCCGGGTGTGACCAAGATGTACCGAGATTTGAAGCGAATTTATTGGTGGCCGGGCATGAAGAAGGATATAGCGAAGTTTGTGGCGAAGTGTCAAAATTGTCAACAAGTGAAGTATGAACATCAAAGGCCTGGAGGTTTGCTTCAAAAAATGCCAATTCTGGAATGGAAGTGGGAAATAATAGCCATGGATTTTGTGGTTGGTCTTCCCAAGACTTTGGGGAAGTTTGATTCTATTTGGGTAGTGGTTGATAGATTGACCAAGTCAGCCCATTTATTTCAGGTAAGAATAGATTATAATGCTGAACAATTGGCTAAAGTTTATGTAAAAGAGATAGTGAGGTTGCATGGGGTGCCCCTCTTTATCATCTCAGACCGTGGTACCTAATTCACATCCAAGTTTTGGAGGAAATTGCATGATGAATTGGGCACACAACTCACTTTTACTACAACCTTCCATCCACAGACAGACGGACAGTCAGAGAGGACTATTCAAGTGTTAGAAGACATGTTGAGGGCATGTGTGCTTGATTTTGGAGGGCATTGGGATAAATTCATACCTTTGTGTGAGTTCTCCTATAATAATAGTTATCACTCCAGCATTGATATGACACCATTTGAGGCATTATATAGGAGGGGATGTAGATCACCCATAGGATGGTTTGAGGCTGGTGAAACCTTTGGGGCTTGATTTAGTGAAGGATGCTCAGGATAAGGTGATGAGTATTCAAGCTAAGATTTAAGCAGCCCAGAGAAGGCAAAAGAAGTATGCAGATCATAAGGTAAGATACATGGTGTTTCAAACCGGTGAGAATGTTCTTCTTAAGGTATAACCCATGAAAGGGGTGATGAGATTTGGTAAGAAAGGAAAGCTAAGTCCGCGATACATTAGTCCATTTGAGATTCTTGAATGTGTGGGACCGGTAGCGTATAGATTGGCTTTACCTCCTAATCTATTGGGTGTTCATCCGGTATTTAATGTATCCATGTTGAAGAGGTATCATGGTGACGGGGATTATATCATAAAGTGGGACTCCATTGTGTTAGACAAGGATCTCCAATATGAGGAGGAACCGATAGCAATTCTTGATCGAGATGTGCGTAAGTTGAGGACCAAGGAAATTAAGTCCATGAAAGTTCAATGGAAGCATCGTCCAGTTGAGGAAGCAACTTCAAAAACTGAGAGGGACATGCGAGACAAGTATCCCCAATTGTTCGTTGATTCAGGTACTACTTTATTCATTCTTTAGCCTATTTTCCTAAGTTTTGTCACTTGGGGACGAGTGATGGGTAAATTGGTATCTATTGTAGCGACCTGTTCCCGTCGTTATAGGAATGCCAAAAGGGAAAATTTGAGGCCGGAAAACTTTAGTATTTGGATTTTCCCAACCTAGTCCAGATTTGGACGAAATTGGAGTCTTTGAGGTGTAGAGAAATCTGGTAATAACCGGGTGAATCATTTATGATTTTGATTTCATAAGTAGTTAGATAACTCCTTAAGGAACCTGTACGACTTGCCAAAATCGAATTCGGGCGAGTAGAACTCCCAAAATCGATCATAGCATGAAGGGTATTTTTTGAACGTCGTGGGTTAGAGGTGTGTTGTGAAATGGGAATTTTGGAATTCTTTAAATAGCTCACTAGTTCCGTGCAAGCCGTTTTAGCAAGATTGGTGTTGCTCTGGCGGGGATGCTGTAGCGGGGTAGTGGCCGCTGTGGCAGGCTCGACGCGACTTAAGGTCGTTAATAACCCCCTAAACGAACTTATTATGCACTTTTCAACTTTTAGAGCTAAGGAACGAACCCCAGGCGACTCCTACTCATTTTCACTACTCTTGAGGCTAAAGGTAAGCTTTTCACTCACCGAATCCCTTTTTCAATCCGTAGAATGTAATAGAATGGGTGAATATTAATGGGGGAATGTTTTGTTAGAGATTCTATGGTGGAAACAATCCTTAATAAGATAATTGGGATCATGGGTATGATCTAGGGTTCATAGAATTGTTAGTAATTCAGGTAATTAGTGATTGTTTATTGATTACTGTATTATATTGATTATTTGTAGGCCAAGAACAAGCGGAACAAATTTGGAAAGGGAAGGATCAAGTTTCTTAGGGTTTCAAGCTTGTTTCGAGGTAGGTGATGGTTGTGATTCTATGATTGTGTGATGTATGTTTGTTCTTGCTTCATTATGATACTTGTATATGTATGAATGTTGCAATGTTGATCACACTTGTTGTAAATGAGATAGAGGAATGTTGATTTCCATGAAATCATGATTTAAATGTATGAGCTAGGTGATATACTTGTGATTGTGATTGTGGTGTGTTGAATGGATCGGTTGCCACGTTCCGGCATAACTAACTTGGATCGGTTGCCAAGTTTCGGCATAACTATGGGATCGGTTGCCACGTTCTGGCATAATTAAGGGATTGGATACCACGTTCCAGTATGCTAACTGTTTGGGTTTGGGTTCTATGAGAGGACTAATGATTTGATATAAAATGTGAAGTTGTTCGTTGTTCGTAAATGTTGATAATATTGTATATGTTGATATATATGCATGTGATTATAATGGTTTTCTTGACTTGCTTATGTTGCACTTAGTAGGATAGCCGCGTGATCCTAACAGCACACTGTGGTTGTGTATTAATATTGTACTTGCTCTTATTTTTGTTGAGTACAGGGCATCTTCAAGCGGCTACTGACAGACCTCGCTTAGGAGATCAATGATCGTTCAAATTCAAGGGTACGCCAATTCTTCCTGGCTGCCATGGGTTCTCTTTCGTCTATGTCCACCATTTTCGGACATAAATATGTTCTATTAGTTATTAGTACATTAGTTTGGGGTTGCATCCCTTCTTGTTTAGACTTGGTTCATTGTTAGATGTTTTAGTACATTGACTTTCAGGTTCTAGGTTATTTCCTATGCATTGTTAGTTCTTGTTAGACTTTTGTTGGAGTTTATGGGAACTCCCTATTTATTTCCTTAGTATTTAACTTGCTTTCGTAACTTAAATACCTTAGTTTTGGTTTAGTTGTTTGGTTTGAGTTGTAGTAGTGGTTCTCCCACCGGAGAGTTAGTGTGGGTGTCAATCACGACGGTCTGGGTCTTGTCAAAAAATTAGGCATATTGAATTCATTTAGGATTTATAATTTGCTTGTTTTTATCTAAATTATGGATAGTTGTCTGTACTTTTTATTGTTTTGATGGCTTCTTGTGATAATGAAATGCTTGGGGGTTGTAAGCCCTATGTTGATGATTCATTGCCTCGTTGTGAAGAAGTGAGTATAGTGAGTCAATCTTGGCTCATGAGTTTGACTCAAAAGCTTGAACAAGATGAGAAGCTCCTACATCTAATTTCTCAATTGAGGGATGACATTCACAACTTGTGTCACGACCCAAGGTAGACCCTAGGCGTAAATTGGCATATTGGACCCCGAGAAGCCCAATACTAGCCACTTAGCATTCATAATATAAGAAATAGACAAAGAGATTCGAAACACAATTTCAATGTATCAAAGTCTTATAAAAGTAAAGCGAAAGTCTAGAACATCAGTCTCATAGCCATCTAGTACAAAAGAATGAAATTAGGCCTAGACCATACATCATGTCCAAAATACAAAGTAAGGAAAACTGAGAACAAAGAAAGTCCGGTCCTCGAAGCATGAGGACTCACAAAAGCTCGAAATCTTGTCAACAAACTCTAGCCACGAAATTGGGGACCCTGACTATCAAACCCTGCATTTGGGGAAATGTAGACAAGAGTACGCGTTAGTACAAAATATGTACCAAGTATGATAGCCATGCATAATACATTTGAAAACATACTTCAAAGAGATACCCTAATGAAATGCAATGACAAAGCTAAAACATGAGATAAGAGGGGTTAGAGAACATAAGTCATAAAACATGGTCAATGGACATAGTCATCATCTTACACATGCATGAGATACTTCCTTGAAGTAACTTTAGTTCATCATAACTTGCTTGTGGTAAGTAGCCTTAACCGACATATAAGACCATGAGAGATATCATCATGGAATCCGGTGTCTCCCACACTGAAAAGAGTTGTCCAACTTGCCACGGTAAGGACCATGAAATTCTGTAACACCCCAAATTCGAGTTAGAGGGCATAGCATGTTAGAACTCCAAGATGCCACTTCCTAGGGACCAACCACGACTCGTGGGTGAGTTCACAACCCATAGGTGGCCCCGTGGATGAGCACATGATTTTAATGTTTCAAGCACACCTCATCCAATTCTAGGTGTCAACGATCGTAAATCAGTATAAAACCCAACTAAATGAGTTGGGGTCGAATCCCACAGGGAGCGGTATGTGTTTTCAATTCAAATAGGAAATGCAAACATGTTCTAATCAGGCATAGGAATAGAAATTATCGAAAAAGACATTCATCAAATTAAAGGGGTGACACGAATGTCAGATGGGCGTTTTGGTTTTAATTATCACCTACAAGCAGTCACAAACAATTCAAAATAAGAATAGGGAGAAGGATTCTAAGGATGTGATCGATTATAGGCAAATATAGGTATATGGGTAATTGAAACTACTAGTAATCAGCTAAAAATCAGTGAGTAGGTAGACTATAAGGGAGATAGCTTTCTTTCGAACAACTACCACGAATCAGGTGATTTCTTTCGAACATCAGCAAGCATGACAATGAAGAACAACCCATACCTTAATGCATCCACTCTTTCGAGCTAGATGGGTAGGATTGCGTTTAGGATTCATTCTCTCGAGCGTAAACCTAGCTCAACCCAATACCTACAAATCATTAACCAATAACCTTAGTTCTAAAGCTTCTCTCTCGAGCAAGCCAAGAACATAAAGATAAAACTGCATTTGCAACTACACTTCATAAATTAATCCTCAATTAATAATTAAACTCACTTCAAAATAGCAGTTAAACTAGTAATTAACAATACCTATAAACTAATTCAACCCATAATCACACCCCAAGAATTGGGGTTTTAGCCAAACATCATAAAAAAAGTAAAAAAAACCATTACAGAATCGATTATCCATCAACTAGGTAAGAGAGATTTAGTCTTTACAATGCTCAATTTGCAGGATATTCGAAACCCATTTCCAAAATCTCTAAATTAAATCTCTAAGGTTCTTCACAAACTATGAAAAACTCAAGAGAAAACTCTTCTAAGATAATTTCGTATTGTCCAAAATGTATCAAGATACTAAACTAAATGTTCAAAATCTAATTTATAGTCGACAAAAATAAGCTACGAATGGCCATTTGGCGAAGTAAGTCGGGCTCGCCGAACCACTCGGCGAGCCACCCTTTGACCTATTCCATCGCCTTTTCGACTTAGCATTCAGCATCGTCGAGGTCTGTAACTTTGGGCGATCTATCTTTGCTTCGTGGAACTGCTCAGTGATTCACCGTCTGCTCCTATTCATCGCTGACTTGGTTTTTCCTTCAGGGCTTGGCACACCGGAACTTTAGGCGGTTAGATAGCCACTTGGCGATCACCAGCCTTGCCTTTCTTCATTTCTTCAGTTTATTTTGTTCCTTTTTGGCTGTTAGTGTCCTTGCTTTGCTCCTCAATCCATATACTTGAATATAAACGATTTAACATCACTTTGTGGCACAAATTAAGCATTTGAGGACACTAAATCTTTATAAACAAAGCCCCAAATGAGTCCAAATCTCGGACTCATCAACACCCCCAACTTAAACTTTTGCTTGTCCTCAAGTAAAACTCAAGTTCAACAGTTCAAAAAGGATGTCTCAAACAGTGCTACATAAGACTCAACATGAATGCACACAACAAGACTCAACTTACTCATACAATGACCAATTGTGCACTCCAAGTTTCAAATTGTAACTCACCATTATCAAAGATGCTCAAGTTCGAAATACTTGCTTCAAATGCAAGTTCAAGCTCAACAAAGGTACTCAAATGCCCTCACACAAAGATGATTCCCTATTCACACCAAGTTCTTAAACAATTTATAGTTCCGAAATCACATACGACTCTCACACTCACAAATATGAACACATGCATGACTTCACCCATAGGTTTTCCCTTATCTTCCAATCAACATTCGTTTCAGCTCACTCAAGATCACAAAGGTCTTTTCAAGGCTTATAAAGGGGTTGAGTGTAAAGGTATGGTCATTTAGGCTCAGTGGATGCTACCCTTATGAAGTGTGGCCTGAAGATTGATTTCCTCCTTTTCTTTAACCTTTCAAACATGCTCATAATCCACCCCATTATTCAACTTTTTACGAATTACCGGACACCCCATTTCTTTTGTAATTTTCATCACTTATTTCACAACATGTTCATTCTTTTACTTTGCTTCTTTTCTCTTTTCTTTTCTTTTTTTTTACATGGAGGGGTTCCATTTTTAAAAAAAACCATTCTCAAAGGGGAATTTCTCACACTTTTTTATTTTCCTTCTCTGTTCACCACACCCCCAACTTAGGCTTTTGGCCTAAGTTGGCTATTCAAACAAACCACACTTCATGAGAGTTATGGGTGAATGGATAAAGAGGGATCACAATTGTTCAAGTTTCTTCCAAGAAAAGGATAAGGCTCAAGGGGATTCAAGCGTTCACACATCTCATAAGGTTGGCCATGAAAGAGGTATATTGTCAAATTGTTTCACTCTTCAAAATTGTTGCCTAAGATCATTTCATGTGCTTGCATAACTTAGTCAACCGGACCAACGGGGGTAATCCTAGGTGTCATTACATAATGTTCAAAGTAAGCTCATCACACAAGGCATTGGCACCAATATCAAACAAGACTCCACACTTTCTAGCTAGTGTGCAATGCTCATCACAAGAGAATCATTCAATAACCGGCTAGTCACAATGAGATGCTAAAAGTTCACAATTGTCTAAGAAACTTCATTGGCCTCATCGTAGCCGCACATTCATTTCATTCAATTAAGAGCACTATTCAAGTCATCGGTATTGATCATAATCGATACTCAAATTCGAATAAGAACAACCACATTCACAAACAATAGAGGTGGCACAAATTTTCAAAATAGGTCAAAAACCATTTCCATTCAAAACAAGGAGCCACAAGCTCAAATATCCATAAGATAAGATCAAAATAATCAAAACACAATTTTAGATCACAAAACCCAATATTCACAAACAAAATCAAAACACAAGAGGTCGGTATGAAAATACCTCACCCCATCCATAAAAGAAAAGCAGTTGTCCTCAAATGTAACTAAAACACAAGAATCAATAAAAACAACAGAGAGGGAGGTAAATATATCATCTTGTTTACTCAGTCGCTCCGTCTGTCGGGGCATCAATTCCCGGGGTCACATTATGGTCTTGGGCATCAGTGCCCGGGGTCTCATCAACACTGGCTCCACTAGAGCCTGCTCTGGAGGTATCTGTCAGTAATGTCTGAATGACTGACTGTACTATCGTCTCCTCTAAATCAGGCAGGTCCCCATAAATGGTCACCTCATGAGCATCGAGCTGCTCATCATCTGTCTCCTCCTCTGACTCAGCAGCAACCACATTCTCCATAGTCTCATCTCCGATGGTGGCTGGAGGCATATTAGAACTGGCCAGGACATCAGGGACCTCTGCTGACTCGAACAGTGAAGTGAAGTATGTGGACCTCGGATGGTCTACATCCTTTCTCAACTCAAAAACTTCAGCTTTCAAAATCGTAACCTCAGTAGTGACACCCTGTCCTCTCTCACAAATATCTACTCTCACTATGAGAGCATCAATAGAAGTCTGAAGAGGTGTCAAAGAAGCTAAAACAACTCACTCAATCATCTAGGGCACCTCGTCCTCTAACCGGGAAGCCCGCACATCGGCAGAATAGGCTAGTTGCCCCATCTTGAGGAGCATGGACTGAGTTATTCGAGTCCTCTCGAGGTAGTGGTACCTGAAGTAGAAGGCTGGGAGGAAGTGGTAGAACCTGGGCCTGGGAAGGAGTGGAAGTAGATGTAACTGAAGGCCCGGAGGCCGGAGTAGGAAAAACTACCTCTACAGGTATAGAATCAACATCAACCTCTTGGGATGTGTCCACCGGAGCTACTCTCCTCCTATCCACCTCATCCTGTGTGTACTCAGCCTCAATGCGCCGGATGTCAGTGGAGGATGTGGGTGTAACCTCTACATCCCTCCTCTCGTCAAGAGGAACTCCAACAAATTCAGCCTCTTCTTGGCGATGATAGACACGAGACATATCGCCTTTAGGTGGCGGAGAATGGACTCTTTCTGTGATAGCATGATGGAGCTACTGATGAACCCAAACCAATACCGAGCTGCTATGTTCAATTCCTTCTTCTCAATAGGGGCTCTGACTTAAATCCACCTCGGGGTGGTGTCAGAAATGAGGGGAGTTATCCATCCCTTGAGGTCATCCAGAGCCTATGTTGTGATCATGCTATGGTAGTCATGCTCAAAACCTATAGCCCTATCAAGTACAACATTAATATGATCGTTGTTGCATCTGACTGTCTTCCCCTGAACTATCACGGACTCCATCGGTTTGAAGGCACTGGCATTCTTCTTCCCTTGGGCTACTAAGTCACCATATGCAGTGTAGAATTCTCTGACCCAGGTGGGAATGTATAGGCCACAGGGCCTGGTAAATAGATCAAACTTGTGGAACCGGAGTGTGTCCCACACCAAATTAAAGGGTACCTGTCCACCACACTATCCGTGGATAATCTTTTCTCTTCCAGAATAGTCCTCAATCCCTCGGCCTTTAAACGGTTGAGTAACCGGGGAGGAGGAACCTGAACTGGTGGTGCTGGGACCGTCGTTTGTGCTGGAGCTGGCACTGTATCAGCAGCATGAGGGGTAGACTCTGGGATCCTACATGGATCTTGATGAGCCCTGGCATGAATTTCTGCTCGCCGGGTCTAGAGTGGTTGGTCATCCTCAGGCTCGGAGAGTAAGGCCTGAGAATCAAAAGATTCCCCATCACTACCAGAGTTGTGCTCTGGTCTCTCAACAATAGGCATTTTACCCTTGCCCTTGCCTCCCTTCGGAGGTGCTTTCTTGCCCTTCTTGTTGGAAGCAGCTGCTCCCTCGTTTATCACAATTCCCTGTGCTCGTTTGCAGGGCGGCATGCCACTTTCATCCCAATTAGTCCTAAACATATCTGCAAAACACATCAGAAAGAGTTAGAAAAGGAATTCAAGAAAATTTGTAGAATTAAAGTTGCAGAAAGACTCGCTGAACCGATGGGCGAGTCGCCCAGTTACTTAGGGGAGCCAGATCGGGCTTGTCGAAAGGACTAACTTGAAAAATTTCCAGAAAAATGGCAAGTAGGCGATGTTTAGGGCCTTTTGGCGAATCGCCGACACCACTCGGCGAGCTCAGACTAGACCGCCGAATATTATAGTGTGTTTTAGGGGTTAGGGGCACAGAAAGGGCGATCAAAGAAACCTTTCGGTGAGCTCAGGCATCCCTTCGAAAGTTACAGACTCAAATTATCCAAATCAAGTAATTAAAGGCGATAAAAAAGGGACGTCGGCGAACTGCCGAATAGTTCGACGAGCTCGACCCAGCTCGCCAAACTGTCCAACGTGCCAAATTTCAACCCCAATTCTCAAAATCAAGCCTGCAGCCCCCAAAATCAAAATCAAACTCACACACTATGCAATTCATACAAGACCCACAAGACCCATTCCTCCGGGGTACTCAAACTTCCCCCGATTTGGCCAAAATTGGTCATTTGATGACTTTTGCCCTTAAGAATGACGTCAACTGCTCCATCATTGGGTAAATTATGCCATTTGGCTCAATTAGGGGTTACTCAGACTTCACCCAACTAGACCCAACATAAAATAATCACAACCCAACAATTTAGATTCAATGTTTACGCATTAAACACGTGGATTCATCATTTTAGGAAATTAGGCACAAGTTTGAAACACGAAGTAGGCAATCCAACACATAAAACACAATTTAAGCACAGACCCAACACAAAACAACATATATTTATCTAAGGCATTCGAGTTCAACCACTAATTGAGAGTTCAGGGTTTGGAAAACCAACTTGATTGCTGAATAGAGAATTTGATAAGCTAGGCCGCAAAGTAATCCAAATCCGAGCATGAGATCAAACACAAAAATGAATAAAAATGGTAAGTATTGAAGATCTAAAGCCCGGGTGAGAGTGTACGGGGTTAAAAATGAGAGAATGCGAAAGATTTTGAAATTTTAAACCATCTGGCCTTTTAAAACCTTTCAGTTCACGGCCCTTTCGACGGTATTAGTCTACCACGCCGAACCACTCGGTGATGCACCGAGTGGTAACTTACCTCACCGAGTTTTACAGGACCTCCAGTCAAGTTGGGGTTCCAAATGACGAACGAAATCGGGCTAGCCGACCTGTTCGGCAAGTCGCCAATTTAGCAATTGGCTCGCCGAGTTTTACAGACTTCCACTTTATGTTTTGTGGGTCCAACAGTGGTCCAAGTCAGGCATGCCGACCTCTTTGGCGAGTCACCGACTGGACTCATTTCTCGCCAAAATGCACATTTTCAAACACACTCCACTTTTCCACCTGCACAATCAACACCCGTTATTCAAAATCAAACTTAAAACATTAAAAACTTGGGTTGCCTCCCAAGAAGCCCCTTAGTTAACGTCGTGGCACGACGCAAGTACCTATTGAAGCTTCATTCTTGGGGCTTGACATAGTATCACTAGGCAACCCCCCTTGTTGTCTTGGGTTCAGATGAAACGAAATTTGACCCATTTAGGTCTCCAACTGCTTAATAAAGACTGAGTAAGAGGTCACCGTCTGGTTGAGAGTCGATACATCCTCCTTCATTTCCTTCAATACTTTATCGGACCCTTTAACCTTGTTGAGAATGCGTGATAGCATGTCTTCCGTACGGCCACCCTCAGAATCTTTGGGCTTTTGACGCTCATGAGGAGGAACATACATATCCTTCGCTCCCTCTCTTTCCTTCCAAGTGGCGTTACGATCATGCCAATCTCTATCACGGTCTCTCCTGCCCTCATTTCTATTCCATCCTTGATTTCCACCCGGTCTTAGGTAGTTAGCACGATAACCTCCTCCTTGATTGGCTAGGAAGTTCACTTCTTCATTGTACATCGCTTAAAAATTGGCTTCATCGGGGTTTACCCCCACCAACACCCACAACATTAACACTCCTTGTACCAGCACCCATGACATTTTTGGCCAAGATGTCCAGCTAGGTCATCTTCTTTGCCATGTTTTGGTCTCTCTATTGATATTTTTCAATCTGCTCCTTTGTCATTTTATAAGTAAGAGAAGAGATTTGGTCTTCGCGAGTGTATCATGCCCGGTTAATCTTGGTCATGCAATCAAGGAGTTGTGATGCTATTGTATAGGGCTGTTGCATTAAACCACCTGGAGAAAGTTGATCAGTCACTCCTTTGTTTACCGAATCAAGGCTTCTATTTAAATATTGCAGTAGTACATCATCTGGAAGTCTATGAGTTGGACATTGCAGCATCATCTTTTTAAACCTCAGATATGTCTCGTGGATTGGCTCACATTCCAAGCTTTTAAAACCTTGGATGCTATCCCTAAGTATCATCATCTTCGTTGGAAGAAAGAATCTCACTTGGAATGCAGCGGTAAGTTCTTCCCACAAAGTGATGGAATCTCTTGGCAACTCAGCCAACCATTTGCTTGTCTCGCCCATTAGAGAAGATGGGAACAACCTCAATCGGACCGATTCTTGCGATATGTTCTTAAATGAGAACGGTCCACAAACATCAATAAAATTTCTGAGATGCTCATGGGGATCCTCATGAGCTAGCCCCCCAAATAAACCCTTCAATTGTAGGAGCTGAAGCATGGTGCTTGTGATGTGGAAAACAACGTTTCCTTCAGCTGGAGGTAAACGAATGGCCCCAACACCACCCATTTAGACTGGGTCATTGATGTTTGGGTCATTGACATCGTTAAGGTTTCTGACATCATCTTGGTGGCCCACTTGGCTACCATTGCTACCATTAAAGCTCATCCCCTCCCCTGTTTTAACACAAGCAACACAAAACCAAAACTAAAAGTAAGTAGACTCAACTATAACTAAAAAGAACACAATTCAACTTTACCAAAAGAATTTCAAACAACACCACTCCCCGGCAGCAACGCCATTTTAATGTTTCAAGCACACCTCATCCAATTCTAGGTGTCAACGATCAGAAATCAGTATAAAACCCAACTAAATGTGTTGGGGTCGAATCCCACAATGAGCGGTACATTGTTTTAAATTCAAATAGGAAGTGCAAATGTGTTCTAATCAGCCATAAGAATAGAAATTATCGAAAAAGGCATTAACCAAATTAAAGGGGTGACACGAATTTCAAATGGGGGTTTTGGTTTTAATTATCAACTACAAGCAGTCACAAACAATTCGAAATAACCATAGGAAGGAGGATTCTTAGGATGTGATCGATTATAGGTAAATATAGGTATATGGTTAATTGAAACTACTAATAATCAACTAAAAATCAGTGAGTAGGCTAGACTATAAGGGAGATATCTCTCTTTCGAACAACTACCCCGAATCAGATGATTTCTTTCGAACATCAACAAGCATGATAATGAAGAACAACCCACACCTTAATTCATCCACTCTTTCGAGCTAGATGGGTAGGATTGGGTTTAGGATTCACTCTCTCGAGCTAAACCCATCTCAACCCAATAACTACAACTCATTAATCGAATAACCTTAGTTCTAACGCTTCTCTCTCTCACAAGCCAATAACACAAAGATAAAACTGCATTTGCAACTACACTTCATAAATTAATCCTCAATTGATGATTATATTCACTTCAAAATAGAATTTAAACTAGTAATTAATAATACCCATAAACTAATTCAACCCATAATCACATGATCACACCCCAAGAATTAGGGTTTTAGCCAAACCTCATAAAAAGGTAAAACCATTACCGAATCGATTATTCATCAATTGGGTAAGAGAGATTTAGTCTTTACAATGCTCAATTTGCATGATATTCAAAACTCACTTCAAAAATCTCCAAATTAAATCTCTAAGGTTCTTCACAAACTATGAAAAACTCGAGAGAAAACTATTTTAAGATAGTTTTGTATTGTCCAAAATGTATCAAGACACTAAACTAAATGTTCAAAATCTAATTTATAGTCGCCAAAAATAAGTTACGAATGGCCATTTGGTGAAGTAAGTCGGGATCACCAAATCACTCGACAAGCCGCCCTTTGACCTTTTCCATTGCCTTGGCATTCAGCATCCTCGAGGTCTGTAACTTTGGGCGATCTATCTTTGCTTCGCAGAACTACTTGGCGATTCGCCGACTGCTCCTATTTGTCACCGACTTGGTTCTTTCTTTCAGGGCTTGGCACACTTAAACTTTAGGTGGTCAGATAGCCACTCGACGATTCGCCAAGTTCCCTTGGCGATCACCAGGCTTGCCTTTCTTCATTTCTTTAGTTTATTTTGTTTATTTTTGCCTCTTAGTGTCATTGCTTTGTTCCTCAATCTATATACCTGAAAATCAAAGATTTAACATCAGTTTATGGCACAAATTAAGCATTTGAGGAGACTAAATCTTTATAAACAAAGCCCCAAATGAGTCTCTAAACTCAGACCACATTTGACCAGGACGGACCGTAGGTCTATCCATGGCCCGTCAACGTGGTCTCGTGGGTCGGGCCTGGGCGACTATTTAAGGGGCATAATAGGACTTTCCATATTTAATTAGAATAAAGTGGTTTCGTTTTACCCTAACCTAGATCACCTATATAAGTAACTTAGACCCCTAAATTCATTCATTCTAAGTCATTATTTCAAAACCCCAAAGAAATCCCAAAACACTTCTCCCAAATATTCTCTCTCTAGAAAGTTGAAGAAGAAGAAGATTCAAGCTAGGTCAATTCAAGTATCCAATCTTCAAGCTTTTATGGGATTTGTAATCAAGGTATTTCATCCATGGAATCCTTTCATCCATGGAGCCCTCATGATTTTCCCAATTTAGAAGAAGAATTCCCTAATTCTAGTTAGGGTTACTTCTAATGTTATGGGTTAATCCAATTGAGTGGATTGTGATTGTTTATGATTGAATTGATAGAATTACATGCTTATAGGATGAATTTACATGTACCCATGCCTAATTCATGTCTAGAAATATGAAATTGATGTAATTGGGTTTTATGCCATGAAAGGAGGAATTGAGGATTTAGAGGTAATCTTCTAGGATTGATGAAATACATTGTAGATTGCTTGAGAATTAAGCATATAGACATGAATTGGTTGAGATTAAGATATGCGTGATGAATCATAATTAGTAGTTCTTGAGATTGGGGGTTGTATGATGAAGTATGATTAGATTTCTTGAGATTGAAGCATATAGATGTGAATTGCTTAAGAGTAAAGCATATAAGTATGATTTGATTGAGATCAAGTATATATATGATGAATTATGACTTGTAGGCTTTGAGATTAGAATTGCCTTGATACTAAGGCATGTATTATGAATGATAATTAGTAGGGCTTAAGAGTGAAGCTAATGTGATGAATTATGATGACTAGGGCTTTGAGAGTAAATCTAATATGATGAACTATGATTGTTAGGGCTTTGAGAGAAAATATTATATTATGATTGTTGATTTATAGATAGGAATGTTGTGGAAGGATTTACCCACATGATCTATATTATGAATGTATGAATGCATTAATGTGAAAAAACCTTTCACATAGAATGATTCTAGGTTGAAAGGCTTACTCACCTAAAATGAATCAAAGCATATTTGAACTATGATACCTTGAAGTAGTGATATGAGATACCTTCATGAATAGCTTCACTTGGTAAGACAAGACCATGCATGGTAGCTTTAGTTAGTAGATTTCATGGATAGCCTTGGATTGAGCAATAGTACCCTTCCAATGGTTAGCTTGAACTAAGCACAATAGAGTGCTTTGCATGGTAGCTTGACATGGTGAGGCCACACCATATCATTGGTAGCTTGTATTGAGCAATAGTACCCTTCCTTGAGTAGCTTGGACTTGCATGAGAGGATGTGTTCCATGATAGCTTGGTCTAGCATGATGATTTGATTTTACTTGGTAGCCTTGAATTGGTAAATCGTAACCATTCATGAGTAATGATGTGTCTTGGAATAGTAAAGAAGTACTCTTCCATGACTAGTATGAATATGAGGGACTAATCCCTAATCAAAGAAGCATAGTTATGATGAAACAATATTACTTCAAGGAAGTATTGTAAGTATGTTTTGATATGAGATTTCTTGTATGATGATAGATTAGCTTGGATTGTTGCTTGAGTTGCCTTCCTTGATATGTATGACTAGAGGTGGATGACCCAAGTCTTAACTAAGGATGTGTTGAGGTTACTTGAGAAGTGTTCCTCTTATAGTATGATGATTTATGTGCATTGAATATGCTTATAACTTATGTTGTTATCTCTTATGATTATGGTATATGTCGTATGTTGACTAATGCCTATGTTATGCTTATGTTGAAGATTTATGTTGGCCATCATATTTAATACATTTTTGTACAAATGCATACTCTTGCCTACATTCTTATCAAATGTAGGGTTCAGCGATACCGATTTCCATCCCCGTGGCTTGGGTCATAGTAGAGCAAGGAGTGAAGATTTGGTGAGTCCTCATAACATTCGAGGATTTGATCACCTTTCCTTTATGTCTCTCATTTTATGTTTTAGAACTATTGTATGGGTTGTGTCCCTAAGGCTATTCATGTGTTAGATGGTTTTAGATAAGTGTGATAGGCTCTCGCTTTGTTTTATAAAGACTTTGATGTTATTGAAAATGTTTTAAATTTTCACACCATTTTCTATTATCTTATGTTATGAAAGCTAAGTGGCTTGTATGAGGCATCTCAGGGTCTTGTACGCCATGTTACATCTAGTGTGTACCCCTGGGTCGTGACAACTTCTAGCTTATGTGGATCCACTAGGTAATGTCAATCTAGACAATCCTATGTTGGCACATAGTTATGGGACACGGGTAATCGACACTTGTCCACTCGATTCTAAGCTTAACTTCCACGAAATAGTTCTTTTTCATATTCATCTTAGCTCTTATAGGAACATATGGGTAATCACCTCTTGTCCTTACATCTTATGACATGGGTAATCGCCTTTTGTATTTATATCATATGACACGGGTAATCGCCTCTTGTCCTTCAATTAGAGAGCATGGGTAATCACCTCTTGCCTCATCATTAGAATAGCTTCTTAGCATTGGTTCATTTTAGGTGAGAAAGACCTTTCAACCCTAAGAACCCTTATTATGTGAGAAAACCTTTCACAATCATACTTTCATGTGTGTATGAGAAATCCTTTCAACAACACAAAAACAACAACATCATCATTGATACTTCACTCTCAAAGCATCCTTAAAACACTTATATCATTTCATAAGAATATGCATAATTCCATAATTCACATTTCATAGATCCAAACCCACCTTCATGCATCAATATCTAGAAAATATAGGTTAGACATGGGTTCATGGAAATTCATCATAAATTCATGTAATTCTATCAATTCATGCATAAAAGATCATAAATCCATCAATTAAATCAATAATAAGGAGAACTCACAACATAGAATAAAACCCTAACTCAATTGGAGATTTCTATCTTTGAAAATAGGAGAATTTGGGAACTCCATGAATTGAAGGAATCCATGGATGAAAAATATCATACCTCAATGTGAATTGCTTAACTTTAATGGAGGAATTGGATACTTGACTTGAAACACTAGGTTGAATCCTTCTTCTTCAAGATTTTCTAGAGAGCGAAATATTTTGGAGGAAGATTTGTTCTTCTTTTGTAAATTTGAGAGAATGAATTGAATGGATTGATTTTGGGGTTAAAGTCACTTATATAGGGGTTCTAGGTAAGGGCAAAACGACGTAGTATCAAGATAAAATAATTAGGAAAATACCCAACTAGCCTTGACTTACAGCTGACGCGAGCCCCAGATGGAGGGCTTCACGAGTTGTCTAGGGATCCATGAGCCGTCTAGGGGTCCACGAGCTGTCTGGGCAGTCCTGGTCCCTAGACTAGTGGCTAGGCAAGTTCTGCCCTCTCCACATGCCCACCTTCATGGGCAGTCTATCCCTTCACGAGCCGTCTAGGGGCTCATGGGAGAAGGCTAGCCTAAATATGGGTTCTGCCTCCCTTTCATGGCCGCCCCTACGGGACGTGTGGCTCACCACGAGCCGTCTAAGGGATCATGGGAGGGAAGCCCCTCTTGTCCAAACACTGGAAGGCAGCCACGAGTACCACCACGAGCAGTGGTGCCCTCACGACCTGTCTGGGCTCCATGAAGGGTTCCATGGCTCAGTCATGGACTGGTGACCTTCCACTTGGCTCCCTTTCTAGACTTCTAATTTTTGAGGTGTTACATTATCTCCCCCTTGGGAAAATTCTTCCTCAAATGGGGTTCTAGACATCACATGAAAGAGAAGAACTCAAACCTAGCAGCCCAACGAGCATGCAATTACATGAATGTACATATCCGAGGAGGAAACATCAACTTCAAGCTAAAGCATGTTCAAAACATCATATCATGAAGTCTATATGCAACTCGTACTCAAATGCACATAAACATGTAGAAATCAATCAAATTGACTCATTTTCTCAAAACTTTAGCCCTTTCATAAATATGCATAAATGAGGAAACCATGGGCATATCTAAGACACATGACACCAAAGAGTAAACCATGAGGAACTCAATACCTCAAGCTAGAGTGGGGGTAGAAGGAAAGAGATAAGGATAACGGGACATCATATCAGCCTCGGCCTCCCAAGTAGCACCCTCAACTAACTGATTCCTCCATAAAACTTTCACGAAAACAACTTCTTTATTTCTCAACTTCTTGACTTGCCGGTCTAAAATATCAACCGGAACTTCTTCATAAGAAAGATTCTCATCAACTCCCAAACCTTCTAGGGAACTATAGGTGTTGGATCACCAACACATTTCTTCAACATGGATATATGAAAAACTGGATGCATCGATGCCAACTCATTAGGCAATTCTAGTTCATAAGTAATTTAACATTTCAAGAAAACTTAATCCAGTTCTAAGCGTCAATGATCGTTAGTCAGTATAATAACCCAACTAAATTAGTTGGGGTCGAATCCCACAGGGAGTGGTACGTGTTTAAGATTCAAGAGTCAAGTGCGAATATATTTGAATCAGTCATAGGAATAGACATTTACGATTAAAAACATAATGTAAATCAGGGGGTGACACGAATGTCAAATAAGGGGGTTTTGGTTTAGACTATCAGCTACAACAACAACAAATAATACGAACATAACAATAAGGAGACGGGTTCTTGGGATATGATTCGATTACGGGCAAGTATAGACAAACGAGTAGTTGCAACTATTAGAAAACAATTGTAAATTAGTGAATAATCTAGACTTTAGGGGAGGTAAACTTTCTCTCGAACAATTTACCCCGAATCAAGTCGATTTCTCTCGAACATCGACAATAATGCAATTAAGAACAACCTACGTTTTAGTCCATTCACTCTCTCGAGCTGAATGTGTGGAAAAGGGTCTAGGATTCACTCTCTCAAGCTGAACCCATGACAACCCAATACCCACAGACCATCAATTTAGTAATCTTGGTTTCAAAACCTCTCTCTCGAGTAAGCCAAAAACACGAAGGTAGAACTGCATTTGCAACTACAATTCTTTAATTTAATCCACAATTACTGATTGAAATCACTTCTAAACAGCAATTACACTAACAATTAGCAACACCCATTAGCTAAATTAGCTCATAATCACATAATCACACCCCAAGAATTCGGGTTTCAACTAGATATCAGAAAAATATAGAAATCATTACCAAATTGTGTTTCCATCAACTGGATACGATTAATTTCATCTTTAAAAAGGTCCAAATTGAAGAATCTCGAAGACCCACTTTAAATTTCTCAAAAATAGAAAGTTTCAATTCTTCAAAGCTAAGGAAAACTTGTGATTCAGTTCAAAATACTCAATATTAAAAAATAAGATACTTAATAATGATAAAAAACTTTTTACAAACTGATATCTGATACTAAACTTAATGTTCAAAAACGTATTTATAGTTGCCAAAAATATGCTGCGAAGGGCCATTCGGTGCAGTAAGTTGGGCTCGCCGATCCATTCAACGATGCGCCCCTTGTCCAATTTCTTCGCCTTTTTGTCTTGAGCTTCAGCATTCTCCAAGTCTGCAACTTTGGGAGATCTAATACTGCATCGCGGAACCTCTCGGTGATCCACCGACTGCTTCTTTCTCTCGCGGACTTGACTTTCTCCTTCAGGGTTTGACACATTAGAACTTTAGGCGGTCATTGAGGCCACTCGGCGAGTCGCCAAGTAGACTTGGCAATCACCAGGCTCTCTTTTCTTCCTTCTTTCAGCTAGCTTTGTTCCTTTTGCAACTTAGTATCCATGCTTTGCTCCTTCATCCATAGTCCTGAAAATCAAGGACTTTACAACAGTTATTGGCACAAAATGAGCATTTGAGGACACTAAACCTATAAAAATAAAGCCCTAAATGAGTCCAAATTATGGACTCATCAACACCCCCAACTTAAATTTTTGCTTATCCTCAAGACTCAATCATGAATGCACAGAACAAGACTCAACTTACTTATGCAAGAATCCATTGTGCACTCAGATTCAAGTTGTGACTCACCAATATCAAAGATTCTCACGCTCACAATACTTGCTTCAAATGCAAGTTCAAGCTCAACAAAGGTACTCAAATGCCCTCACGCAAAGATGATTCCATATTCACACAATTTATATCTTCGAAATCAAAAACAACTCTCACACTCAAAAAGATGAACACATGCATGAATTCACCCATAGATTTGCCCTTATTTTCCAGCCAACATTTGTTTCAACTCATTCAAGATCAAAAAGGTCTTTTCAAGGCTTGTAATGGGGCTGAGTGTAAAAGTTTGGTCATTTAGGCTCAGTGGCTATTATCCTCATGAAATGTGGTGCGAACAACACTTCCTTTCCTTTTCTTCATCATTATCATTCAAGCTCACAATTCACCCCATTATTAACTTTCCATGGAACACGAGACACCCCATTTTCTTTTGCACTTTCACAACTTTATTTCAAAACGTTTTCATTCTTTTTCATTTTCATTCACCATTTCTTTTTCTTCTCTCTTTTTTTTTGTATGGAGGGGTTCCATCTTTTTCAAAATCATGGATCAAGGAGGATTCTTTTGCATTTCTTGATTTAACTTCTCTTTTCACCACACCCCCAACTTAGGCTATTGGCCAAAGTTAGTTATTCAAACAAACCACAATTCATGAGGATTATGGGTGAAGGGATAAAAATAGGTTTCATTTGCTCAAGTTTCTTCCAAGAAAAAAAATAAGGCTCAAAGGGTGTTCAAGCAAAGATCACAGACTCACAAGGTAGGCCACAAAAGAGGTATAATGTCAAATTGTTTCACTCTTTGAAATTTTTGCCTAAGATCATTTTAAGAGCTCACATCACTTGGTAAACCGGACCAACGGGGCAAATTCTAGGTGTCATCATGCATGGTTCACGGTAAGCTCATTAGACAAGGCATTGACACCCATGTCAAACAAGATTTTGCTAGTGTCCAAGGTTCATCACAATAGACTCAATTTGACAATCGGCTAGTCACAATGAGATGCAAAGAGTTCACATATTGCCTATGCAACATCATTTGGCCTCATCATAGCCACACATTCATGTTTGTTTGATTGAGAGTAATATTCAATTCATTGGTATTGATCACAACCGACACTCAAATTTGCACAAGTACATACATAATTTAAATACACAAGAGGTGGCAAAATTTTTTGGAAGGGTCCAAAAATCATTTACATTCAAAACAAGGAGCCACAAGCTCAAACATCCACAAAAAAGTGTTAAAACAAAATATATATATATATATATACAGAAAATATCATCAACACATAAGGTAGGTATGGAAATACCTCACCCCACCACAAACAAAAAGCCATTTGTCCTCAAATGCAATAAAACAACCAAAAATCAATAAAAATGACAGAGAGGGAGGTAAAGAGGGATCCTGTCTACACAGTCGCTCCATCTGTCAGGGCATCAATGCCTGGTGCAACACTCTGAACTTGGGCATCAGTGCCCAGAATCACATCAACAACACTCGATCCACTAGGGTCAACTAAGGGTGCGTCTGCCAAAGAAGTCTGCATGACTGCATCTACCATGGCCTCCTCAGTCTCCGTAAGGCCCTCGTAAGAGACCTCCTAAGCTACCCCATGCATCTCCTCATCCGTCTCAGCCTCACACTCGGGATCAGCTACCTCCTTAGCTCGAACATTATCTCTGGTGGTAGACAGAGTCATATCTAACTCAACTGGCATATCTAGAATCTCCACCGTATCGAAAATCATAGAAATGTCGGTGGACTTCAGTTGGTCTACATCTCTTCTCAACACAGCAATAGTGGCCTTTAGAGCCATCACCTTCTCAGTGGCCCCTTGTCCACGCTCGCACACCGCTATCCTAGCCGCAAAGGCATTAATGGTAGCACTCAAAGGTGTCACAGCATCAGTGAGGGTTGTCTGAATTATGCTTGGAATGGTGACCTTAAGTCTGGCAGCACAACGATCCGCAGAATGGGCTAGCTGCCCCATCCGTAGCAATGCAGCCTGGATGAGTGGAGGTTGGCTAGCAGTAGCAGCAGTACCAGATCTGGGGGAACAGGAGCAGTAGAGGAACTAGGAGTAACAGAAGGGGTAGCACTAGCTATACTTGAAGGCCTAAGGGCCGGAGTAGGCAATATTGCCTCTATAGGTAGTGTCTGAACATCAACAATCGGGAATCTGTCCACCGGGGTTGCCTTCTTCTTCTCTGCCTCATCCTTCAAGTACTCCGCCTCAATCCTCCGGATGTCGGTAGAAGATGTGGGAATCACTTCCACATCTTTCTTCTCATCTCTAGGCACCCGAGCTCGTCCGCAAAGCTCGATGATCAACACCAGAAAAGGGAGGTAAATCTGGTGCTGCTTGGCCCTCATTAGCATCTCTTGTGCAATAATCATCCCAGGTTCATCCGTGTCCCATTAATGATGCACCCAAGACAGGCTGCTTTGCCATGGCGAAGAATTGACTCATTCTGGGATGGCATATTGGTACTACTGATGAAGCCAAACCAATACCTCGCTGCTACATTGAGATCCTTCTTTTCAATGGCTGCCCTAACCTCAAGCCACTTGGGAGTACCGTAAGATATTAGAGGAGCCAACCACTTCTTCATGTTTTCCAGTTTCTTTGTCCTGATCTTGTATAACAGTCATCCTCAAGTCTTGTTGTATGTTCTAAGACTGCATTGATGGCAGCATAATCACACTGCACTTTTTACCCCTGACAACCACATAGTCAACCGACTTGAATTTGGCTGCCGACTTCTTCCCCTGTGGTATCAAAGCACTGTAGGGACTGTAAAATTGTCAGACCCAACTTGGAATGTACGGGCCATGGGATTGGTGAATAGCTGGAATTTGAATGCCCTCAGCCAGCTCATGATCTCCCGAGACCTGTCTAAGAAACCATTAATAGACAGCCTTTTCTCCTCTATGATAGTCCTCAATCCTTCAGTCTTTAGTCTGTTCATAGATCGAGGAGGAGGACCCTATATCGGTGGTGTTAGGACCACAGCCTATGTGGGAGCAGGAAGAGTAGTGGTGGCATGGGGGTTCCTAATCCTAGACGGATCATTTATCACTTTAGATCGCAGCTCCGCTCTCTGGGCTGCTACTAGCTCATCCTCCTCAGGCTCAGAAGTGGTAGCCTAAGGATCCTGGTGCTCACCCTCATTCTCAGAAGTGGTGAGGTGAGTGGCATAGATGTCATAACTATCGGAGTTGGCCTCCGATGACGCAAGTGCAGGTGCCTTTCCCTTTCCTTTTCCCTTCCCACTAGTTGTGGGGAGTTTGGTAGCCTTAGACTTGGATGCAGCTGCATCCTCGTTGATTTTTATTCCCTTGGCCCTCTTGCGGGGCAGCATGTCTCGACCAACTACTTTAGGTCTAGCCATATCTACAAACACATTGTAGAAAGTGAGAAATAGTTCAAGCAAATGGATAGAAAAATAACTGCAGATAGACTCGCTGAAAGGATTGGCGAGATGCTGAATCGCTTTGGCGAGCCAGATCAGGCTCGCCGAAAGGATTGGCTCAAAAATTTCTCAGACAAATGGCATGTCGACGATGGGAAAGGCCTTTCAATGAATCACCAAAAGTTACAGTGCATTTTAGGGGTTAGGGGCGCAAAAAAGGGCGATAAAGAAAGTCTTTCGGTGAGTCATCGAGTGCACTCGGTGAACTCAGGCTTCTCGCCGAAAGTTACAGAACCCAAACTCAAATATAGCATGAAATTAAAGGTGATCTAAGGGGATTCGGCAAACCACTGAGTGGTTCGACGAGCTCGACCCAGCTCTCCAAATGACCCAACGTGCCTACTTTCAACCCAACTTCCAAAATTCAAGCCCGTAGCCCCCGAAAACAAAATAAAAACATGCACCCTTCAATTAAACTAAGACCCATTATACCCATGCCCCCGTGATACTTAGACTTCTCCTGGTTTGTCCAAATTTGGCCATTTAACGACTTTAGCCCTTAAGAATGACGTTCATCGGGCAAAATGCGTCATTTAGCACAAATGCGGATTACTTAGACTTCACTCAACTAGATCCAACGACAAATTAGCACAACCCAACAAGATTGGTCAATTTTAAGCACAAATATTTTGGGATTTCAACAATATGGGCAATTATGTCATGATACATTTACGATTCAGAGAGGCCCAACACACATCACTATGATAAGAACAATTGCAAATGAGTCAAAATCACTAAATATAAATTAGGGGTTCAAAAAACCAACCTTAGAAGCAGAATAAATCAGTTGAAATGCTAGGCGGCGAATAAATCCACTCCGAACACACAATCGTCGACAAAAATGCGATAAAAACACAAGAATATAGGAAAATACTATTTCTGGTGTGAGTTTGGAAAGTTGAAAAGTGAGGGAATGTGAAAGATTTTGAATTTTTGGCCTTTAAAAACTATCCAATTCTCGCCCATTCGGCGATATAAGTTTTGCTCGCTGACCCACTCGACGATACGCCAAGTGGGCACTTACCTCGCCGAGTTTTACAGGACCTCCAGTTAATGTGGGGGTCCAAACGATGGACAAAATCGTGATCGCCGACCTGGTTGGCGATTCACTAATTTGCTCCTAGGCTCGCCGAGTTTTACAGAATCTAATTTCAAAATTCCATTAGTCCAACGGCGATCTAAGTCGGGCTTGCCAACCTCTTCGGCGAGTCACCGACTGGACACTTAGCTCGCCAATCTGCACTTTTCATACACATTCCACACTTTAACCTGCACAATCAACACACCATTATTTCAAAATAAAAAAGAAAGCAAATAAACCTTGGGTTGCCTCCCAAGAAGCGCCTTAGTTAACGTCGTGGCATGATGTAAGTCCCCACTTAGGTTTCATTTGTGGGGTTCGCCTCATTGTGACAAGGCAACCCTCTTACTTGAAGTGGGTAGAGATAAGACAACACTTGACCCATTTGGGACTCCAATAGCTGAATGAACATGGAGTGAGAGGTTGTCATCTGATTTAGCATTAAGACTATCTCTTATCTCTTTCAACGCTCTGT
This sequence comes from Solanum acaule, assembly GCA_036250505.1. NCBI lineage: Eukaryota > Viridiplantae > Streptophyta > Magnoliopsida > Solanales > Solanaceae > Solanum > Solanum acaule. The sequence goes on along the minus strand of JAJOOR010006140.1, from coordinate 21,720 downwards.
CGTGTTCTTCGACTTTGCGATGAATGAGTAAGAGCACCTCTTCTATTTGACCACCCTCATGCTTCTTTGTCCTTTGACGCTTGTGAGGGGGAATGTACCTATCTTTTCTTTGGTACATTACTTCCAGTTCCTTGACCTTTTTGGCCAAGAGATCCAATTGACCCAACAATGTGGCCAAGTCTTGTTCCTTCTCTGTCTCCTTGTTGGTCTTGGCCACATAATCAAGGTGTTGGGCTGCTTCTTCATAAGATTGTTGTATCAAACAACCTGAAGAGAGTTGGTCAGCCACGATTCTATTTTCAAGACCAAGACCCCTGTAGAAACATTCCAGAAGAATCTTTTCTGGAATTCCATGAGTTGGGCACTGCTACACTAGGGCTTTAAATCTTTGCCATAACTCATCACCCTCCAATTGCTTGAAAGTTAGGATGTCATCCATAAGAATCATCAATCTCAAAGGAGGGTGATCCATTAGGTCACCGTTGCTACACGATATGCTCAATTCTTCTGTTCAACAATAAACACAAAAACCAAAACTAAAAATAAGTAGATTCAACTATAACTAACAAGAACAAAATTCAACTTAACCCAAGAATCTTAATTGACACCACTCCCTGGCAGTGGCGCCATTTTGATTTAACGTTTCAAGGACACTTAATCCAGTTCTAAGCGTTAATGATCGTTAGTCAGTATAATAACCCATGAGTTGGGGTTGAATCCCACAAGGAGTGGTACGTGTTTAAGATTCAAGAGTCAAGTGCGATATGTTCGAATTAGTCATAGGAATAGACATTTACGATTAAAAACATAATGTAAATCAGGGGGTGACACGAATGTCAAATAAGGGGGTTTTGGTTTTGACTATCAGCTACAATAACAGCAAATAATACGAAGATAACAATAGGGGGACGGGTTCTTGGGATGTGATTCGATTACGGGATATTATAGACAAACGGGTAGTTGCAACTATTAGAAAACAACTGTAAATTAGTGAATAAGCTAGACTATAGGGGAGGTAAACTTTCACTCGAACAATTTACCCCGAATCAAGTTGATTTCTCTTGAACATCGACAAGCATGCAATTGAGAACAACCTACGCTTTAGTCCATTCACTATCTCGAGTTGAATGTGTGGAAAAGGGCTTAGGATTCACTCTCTCGAGCTAAACCCATGACAACCCAATACCCACAAACCATCAATTCAGTAATCTTGGTTTTAAAACCTCTCTCTCAAACAAGACAAAAACACGAAGGTAGAACTGCATTTGCAACTACAATTCTTTTTAATCCACAATTACTTGAAATCACTTCTAAACAACAATTACACTAACAATTAGCAACACCCATTAGCTAAATCAACCCATAATCACACCCTAATAATTGGGGTTTAAGCTAGACATCATCAAAAGACAGAAATCGTTACCAAATTATGTTTCCATCAACTGGGTACGATTAATTTCGTCTTTACAAAGGTCCAAATTGAAGAATCTTGAAGACCCACTTTCAATTTCTCAAAAATAGAAAGTTTCAATTCTTTAAAGCTAAGGAAAACTTGTCGCTCAGTTCAGAATACTCAATATTAAAAAATAAGATACTTGATAATGATAAAAAAACTTTTTACAAACTGATATCTGATACTAAACTTAATGTTCAAAAACGTATTTATAGTCGCCAAAAATATGCTGCGAAGGGCCATTCGGTGCAGTAAGTCGGGCTTGCTGATCCACTCGATGATGCACCATTTTGCCAATTTCTTCGCCTTTTTGTCTTGGCCTTCAGCATCCTCCAGGTCTGTAACTCTAGGCGATCTAATATTGCATCGCGGAACCACTGGGCGATCTGACGACTGCTTCTTTCTCTCGCCGACTTGACTTTCTCCTTCAAGGCTTGGCATACTAGAACTTTAGGCGGTCATTGAGGCTACTCGGCGAGTCACCAAGTAGACTTGGCGATCACCAAGCTCTCTTTTCTTCCTTGTTTCAGCTAGCTTTGCTCCTTTTGCAACTTAGTATCCATGCTTTGCTCCTTCATCCATAGTCCTAAAAATCAAGGACTTTACATCAATTATTGGCACAAAATGAGAATTTGAGGACACTAAACCTATACAAATAAAGCCCTAAATGAGTCCAAATCATGGACTCATCAATAAGCGCTCTTACCAATACGCCTCAAAATCTGTTATGCGCCTACATATCGGGGACTAAGCTTCCATTTCTTACCAAACCTCATTACACCCTTCATGGGTGAAATTTTCAAATATACCCAATCATTAACATCAAACGCGAGATCTCTTCTTCTAACATCGGCATATGACTTCTGTCGACTTGCCATTTTCAACCTCTCCCAAATAAGTCAAACTTCTTCCATAGCTTCTTGTACCAACTCGGGACCTATTAGGGCAACTTCATCCATCTCAAACCAACCTATAGGAGATCTACACCTCCTACCATACAAGTCCTCAAATGGATCCATACCAATACTGGAGTGATAACTATTGTTATATGCAAACTTGATCAATGGAAAATTGTCATCCCAATTACCTTTGAAATCAATCACACAAGCTCTCAACATATCTTTCAAAGTTTGGATAGTACGCTCCGCTTGCCCATCGGTTTATGGATGATAGGTCGTACTAGTTTAACACGAGTACCAAGACCCCTTTGGAAGGATTTCCAAAACTGAAAAGTGAATTAAGTACCTTGATCAGAGACAATGGATAAAGGCACTCCATGAAACTTTACCATTTCTCTCAAATAAAACTTAGCATAGTCTTCCGCCGAATAAGAAACCTTGACGGGAATGAAATGAGATGATTTTATCATTCGATCTACTATAACCCAAATTGAGTCATGGTGTCGCGGGTGCGAGGCAAACCAACAACAAAGTCCATATTCAAATCTTCCCACTTCCAAGTAGGAATACTAATGGCTTTGGATAACTTCGATAAAGAAAGTGTAACACCTCAAATTTCAAAAGGGGAAGACTGCATCAAATCACAACAGCAGGTTTAGGTCTACTAGACTAGTCTATGTTTCGTAGGTCTTTCTACGAGTCATAGACTAGTCTCATAAAAAAGGAGGAAATATATTTTTATAAACCAATTCCCAATACCTTTTCTACAGTTCACCAGGACGACCTGTCATTCTTTGTACGAGTCATAGGTAGGTCTCATAAGTGGGACCAGACTTAGTGAAATTTTGTACGGTTGGTGTCTACGGGTTGTAGGAAGACCTACGACCCGTAGACAAATCCGATCAAAATTTGGTCCAAATAAATGGTTTTTGAACTTTTCTATGGTTGACTAGTTACGGACCATAGGTTAGAAACTCATAATAATAGGTCGAGTTTGGTAAATGTTTTAAGGGGATTTTGAGTCTTTTTTGTAGTAGTTTTAAATCAAAACTAAGTCATTTTGACCTTCATCCTGAGGCCTATATAAGGCTTTTTGAGTCCTAAATTACCCACTCAAAAACCCCATTATCCTAATTCCTCAAGACCTAACCAAATTCATCCTCCCCAAATTCTATCAATACTAAGGAAGAGGAAGCTAGGGTAAATTCAAGTTCATCAATCCTCCATTATTTTTGGGCTTTAAGTATCAAGATATGTGGGTATTCACCCATGGAGTCTTTTCCTCCATGGGGTCTCCAAGGTTTCCAATTTCTAGAATCCCCTTTCAATTGATCAAGTTAGGGTTTCAATTCAATCTTTATGGGTTTCATTCAATTATGATTTACTATTGTTGATTAAGTCTCCTAATGTTTTATTTAATGTTAATTGTAACACCCCGCTACTAGAATGATTTGGAGTTGGAAAGAAACCATTTTTGGAAATAATCAAAATTTGGAAAGTTTGACAAAGTTAAGTTAAGTATGAGTTTTGGGTCAACTTCAAATGACCATAACTCCTATCCCAGGATTATTTAGGTGTTATAAAAGTAGTAAATATCTTTGAATTATCTTTCTGACGCCACCGAGTTTTCTCAGTTTTGAGTTCGTATGAAGGATATATTCCCATTTGAAGATGGGTTGTCTAGATAAGGAAAGTCAAAACCGGATTTTTAAAGGGTACTATGGTCTTTTCACTACCCAATTAATTTATTTTATTTTTGATAATTACTTAGGGGTCTAAACTGAATTGGGTCATTTTACGCACTCAAAGATTTCACACTAGGGTTTTAGAGAGAAGAACTCAAGAGAAAAGAGAAGAGGAAAGTCAAGATTCATCGTCTTCGTGAGGAATTGATTGCAGATTTCGTCAAGGATTTGATCCTACGAGGTATGTGAGACTTTCATAACGTTGGGTTCGTTAACCCATATGCCAAACATGTTTATTTCAGCGTGAAGTCTTCCTAAAAAGATCGGAAGTTTGAACGTTCTTGATGTGTGTTCTCGAATTGCTTTCATTATTGAATTTCGGTTTAGATTGAGGAGTTTATTAAGATTATAATGTTGTTTCCTTGAGTTTGTTTGAGTTAGATTCTTGTGTATATATACCGGATATCTGAACCTAAAGAGAATTTGAGAAAAAGAACCAAGTTTAGGTGAATTATGGTTAGAAAATGAAGAAGGAAAAAATCGGGCGAATCTGGGTACCAGGTCCGCATCGCGGACTTGTTCCTCAGGATGGGGAATTTTCTCTACGCGTCGCGGAGCGGTCACAGACCCTTCTGCCTCAAAATTTATTTTGCGACCAAATATTTAAATGCATCTCCGCGTCGCCGACTTACTTCCAAATAGTAATTTATATATCGTTTCTTATTTTAACTATCTAAAAACACTCCTAAACATCATGAGATCTTTCCTATCACAAATCACAATCCTTGAATCCATAAATTCAAATTCAAGGAAAGTTAAGAGCCAAGTTTAGAGAAGTTCATAGAGTCTTCCAAAAGTCTTTTATAAATGTTTTAACTTTGTTTTAAGACTTGAGTTTTGAGTTGAGTAAAGAGTAAAGATTAAAGTTCATTTCTTCAAAGAGTATATCGGGACTATATATTCCCAAAGAGTAAAATGTTTTCACATTTAAACAAGAAAGGATACTGAGATTTCCAAAAGAGCCTTTGAGCTAGTTTTCAATAAAGAGTAAATGCTTTCACAATTAAGCAAGAGAGGAAACACTGATTTCCAAGAGAGCCTTCGGACTAGTTTTTGAGTAATTATCTCAAACCACAGAGTTATTTTTTAAAGCATATGAACTAGTATATTTTGGGAATAGTATTGAGCACCGATATGGGGTATAGTTCAGACAACTCCCAGCCCCCATAACCCATGTAGCCACCATAGGTAGAAAAGGGTCATACTTTTTAGATGATTCCTTAGTGCATTTAGCATAGACTAGTGGATCCACTTAGTAGTCATGTTATATACCCTCGGTAGGTTTGTTCTTTTAGTTCCCTTTTCAAGCTTTTGTCTTGTTTTAGAATTCGCTTCGCATACTCGTACATTCAATGTACTGATGTCATTTGGCCTGCATCATTTTATGATGTAGATACAGGTAACCAAGATTAGCATCCAGCGCATTGTTGATTCTAGTTGAGCTTCAGAGTTGTTGGTGAGCCTCCTTTCTTTCGGAGGACCCCTTTTTATTGCTTTATTAGTTAGTTCATTAGGATGTCGTGGGTCTTGTCCAGACGTCCATCTCAGTTGTTAGAGGCTTCATAGACAATTAGTTAGTTCATTTGTCACTATCTTGCTATTGGCTTATGTTGAATCTTGAGATCCCACTTTTGCTAAGTTAAATGTTATTTAATACATTCTAAGTATCTATTGAGCAGCTCAGTTTACTTTTTAAAGTATTTTTATCATGAGTAAGTCTTCTGCTGAGTAGTAAGTCAGGCCAAGGGTCCGATTGGGGCCAGCAATGGTTCTCGAGTGCCAGTCCCGCCTAGGGTGTAGGCTCGAGGAGTGACAAACTTGGTATCAAAGCACAAAGTTCAAGACTCCTAGGGAGTCTATGAAGTTTTGTATGTAGAATCCTAGTTATTTGTGTGAAGCGCGCCATATCTATAATTAGGAGGCTGCGACACTTAGGAATTATCTCACTTCTTTCATACTCATTTTGTGCGATAGAGTTTATCTCTAAAAATTTTATTCTAACACGTGCTTGCGAGTGTCTTTCAGATCATGCCTCCACAAAGATCTATCAGAGGTCGTTCCGCTAGAAGGAATGTTGAACCACAGGAACAAGGGGTACCTAATGCACCAGAACTGCAACCCCAAAGGAGAGGTCACCAATGTTGAATTCCATGAAGCTATTCGAATGTTAAGTCAAGCTGTGACCAATCAACTTGGACAGAGATAGGAAGGGGCTGATACTTCAAGGATCTGTGAGTTCTTAAGGATAAATCCTCCAAGCTTCACTGTTCCAGTGTCATAGAGGATGTAGAAAACTTTGTTGAAGAGCATCAAAAGGTTTTTGAAATTATACATGTTGTTGATACTGAGAGGGTGGAACTAGTTGGATACCAAATGAAGGGTGTCGCTAGAAACTAGTTTGATCAACGGAAGAAGAATCGAGCTAAGGATGCACCACTTGTGAGTTGGCTTGTTTTGAAGAGGCCTTCTTAGGGCATTTCTTTCCATGAGAACTAAGAGAGGAAAAGGTACAAGAGTCCCTCACACTTAAGTAGGATTCTTTGAGCGTTCTTGAGTATAGTCTGAAGTTCACCTAACTTTCACGCTATGCTCTGGAGATGGTTGCTGACATTAGAAGCAGGATAAGTTTATTTGTTGCTGGGTTGTCTTCTATCTAGTAGGGAAGGCAGGGCATATATTCTTATAGGAGATATGGGCATAGCAAGGCTTATGATCCATGTGCAAAAGGTTGAGGAAGAAAAGTTGAAAGATAGAGAGGAGTTTCGAAATAAGAGAGCTAAGGCAGTAAATGAGTTTGGGGAGCTAAAGAGTAATGCCAACCAGTTATCTTTCCAATAGAAACAAAAGGGACCTGCTCCTTCATCAGCTAGAGCACTTGCACCAAGGAACAAAGGTGACTACAATAGTCAAAATTCACAGGTTTCAGAGCTAGACCTACCCATTCTCAAGGTAGTATGGCACAAGGGGTAGTAAGTGTCCTGCATGTGCTAAGTGTGGTAGGAACCACTCAGGTATATGTCGTGATGACTCCACTGGTTGCTTCAAGTGTGGTCAAAACGGTCGAGAGTGTCCTAAGAACAGGCAGGGAAATAGTAATGGGGGCAACAGAGCCCAATCTTCTTTAGTTTCTCCACCACACATGGCTGCATCTAGAGGAGTTACTTCAGGGGAAGACAGAGGAGGAACCCACATGTATGCTATTACTAGTTGCCAATAGCAAAAGGATTCGCCAGATGTTGTCACTGGTATGATCCAAGTCTTTAACTTTGATGTTTATGCTTAGCTAGATCCAGGAGTGAGTTTATCTTTTGTGACTCCGTATGTTGTGATGAATTTTGATGTTCTTCCTGAGAAACTTCTTGAACCCTTCACTGTTTCTACATCTATTGGTGAGTCTATTCTAGCAAAGAGAGTATATTATGATTGTACCATTTTCGTTAATCATAATAGCATCATGGATGATTTAGTTGAGTTAGACATGGTAGATTTTGATGTCATTCTAGGTATGGACTGGCATTATGCCTGTTATGCCTCAGTTGATTGTAGAACTCGAGTTGTTAAGTTCCAGTTTCCTAATGAACCAGTTATAGAGTAGAAGAGTAGTTTAGCAGTGCCTAAGGGTCATTTTATTTCGTACCTTTAGTCAAGGAAGTTAGTTTCCAATGGGTGTGTCTATCACTTAGTTTGAGTTAATGACTCTAGTGTTGAGATACCTCGTATTCACTCAGTTCTAGTAGTAAAAGAGTTTCCATAAGTCTTTCGAGATGATCTTCCTAGAGTCCCTCCTTAGAGAGAAATAAACTTTTGTATAGATATTCTTCCTGATACTCGTCCTATATCTATTCCACCATATATAATGGCACCAGCAGAGTTGAAAGAGTTAAAGGAGCAGTTGAAAGATCTCCTAGAAAAAGGTTTTATTTGACCAAGTGTCTCACCTTGGGGAGCTCCGGTATTATTTGTGAGAAAGAAGGATGGTTCTCTTAGAATTATATAGATTACCGTCAATTGAACAAGGTTACTATCAAGAATAAGTATCCTCTTCTGAGAATTGATGATCTTTTTTATCAACTTCAGGGTGCCACTTGTTTTTCGAAAAAAGACCTCAGATTAGGGTAACATCAGTTGAGAGTAAGGGAATGTGATATTCCAAAGACAGCTTTCAGGACCCGTTATGGTCATTATCAGTTCCTAGTTATGTCATTTGGTTTGACCAATGCGCCTGCAGCGTTCATGGACCTTATGGATAGAGTATTCAAGCCTTATTTAGATATACTTGTTATCGTGTTCATTGATTACATTCTAATCTATTTGATAAATGAGGAAGATCATGCTAGCCATCTCATAATAGTTCTCCAAACTGTCTGTGGCATTCTTAGGCTTTCCGCTGATGGAGTTAAAGTTGACACTCAGAAAATAGAAAATAGAGGCAATGTAGAATTAGCCTAGATCCATATCTCCAATTGATATTAGGAGTTTCTTGGGGTTGGATAGATATTATAGAAGGTTCATAGAGGGGTTCTCATCTATTTCATCCCCTTGGACCAAGTTGACTCAGAAAATAGTGAAGCTTCAATGGTCTGAAGCTTGTGAGAAAAGCTTTTAGGAATTGAAAAAGAGGTTGACTACTGCCCCAGTATTAACCTTACTAGAAGGTACGCAAGGTTTTTTTATATATTGTGATGCGTCCAGAGTTGGATTGGGTTGCATGTTAATGCAGAATGGTAAAGTTATAGTTTATGCCTCCGTACAGCTAAAAGTTCAGGAGAAGAATTATCTAACCCATGATCTAGAATTGGCTGCCATAGTGTTTGCTTTGAAAATATGGCGTCACTACCTTTATGTTGTTCAGGTAGATGTATTCACCGATAATAAGAGTCTTTAGTATGTGTTTAGTCAAAAAGAGCTTAATCTCAGACAGAGGAGGTGGTTAGAGTTACTCAAGGATTATGATATAAGTATCATCTATCACCCAGGTAAGGCTAATATTGTTGTTGATGCCTTGAGCATGTTGTCTATGGGTAGTACCGCCTATGATGAGGAAGAAAAGAGAGAGTTAGTGAAAGATGTGCACAAACTTGCACAATTAAGAGTTTGATTAATGGATTCCACAGAAGTAGGAATTGTTCTGATGAATGGGGCTGAATCATCATTAGTGTCAAAAGTGAAAGAGAAGCAAAACCAAGATCATATTTTGCTTTAATTGAAAGAAAATGTTCATAAGCAAAAAGTAATGGCTTTTGAACAAGGGGGAGATGATGTATTGAGGTATCAAGGTAGATTGTGTGTACCAAGAGTGGATGAACTCCAAGAGAGGATCATGAAGGAAGCTCATAGCTCTAGATATTCTATTCATCCGAGTTCCACAAAGATGTATCGTGACTTGAGAGAAGTATATTGGTGGAATAGTATGAAGAAAGGTACTGATTAGTTCGTTGCTAAATGCCCGAATTGTCAACAAGTTAAAATAGAGCACCAAAGGCTAGGTGGTACGGCTCAGAATATAGAACTTTTGGAATAGAAGTGGGAGATGATAAATATGGATTTCATTACTGGGTTGCCACGGTCTCGCAGGCAACATGATTCTATTTGGGTGATTATTGATAGAATGAAAAAATCGGCCCACTTTTTGCCGGTAAAGACTACTCATTCAGCAGAGGACTATGCCAAGTTGTATATTCAAGAGGTAGTTAGACTTCATGGGGTGACGGTTTTGATTATTTCAGACAGAGGTGCGCAATTTACTGCACAGTTTTGGAAGTCATTCCAGAAAGGCTTGGGTTCAAAGATGAACTTAAGTACTACTTTTCATCCTCAGACAGATGGTCAAGCAGAGTGCACTATTCAGACACTAGAAGATACATTGAGGGCCTGTGTGATTGATTTCAAGGGTAATTGGGAGGATCACCTACCTCTCATTGAGTTTGCTTACAACAATAGCTACCATTCTAGAATCCAAATAGCTCCTTATGAAGCTCTTTATGGGAGAAGATGCAGATCTACTATTGGATGGTTTGAAGTTGGTGAAGCTGGGTTGATATGACCAGACTTAGTTCATCAATCTATGGAGAAAGTGAAAGTTATTCAAGAGAGGTTGAAAATAGCGCAGAGTCGTCAGAAATCCTACACAGATGTTAGGAGAAGAGACTTAGAGTTTGAAATAGATTATTGGTTTTACTTGACAATTTCACCCATGAAGGGTGTTATGAGATTTGGTAAGAAGGGGAAACTTAGTCTTCGATATATTGGTCCTTACAGAATATCTAAGAGGATTGGCAATGTAGGTTATGAGTTGGAGCTACCACAAAAGTTAGCAGTGGTTCATCCGGTATTTCACATTTCTATGCTGAAAAAGTGTATGGGCAATCCTTCATTGATCATACCAACTTAAGATATTGGTATTAAGGACAATTTGTCTTATGAGAAGATTCATGTTCAGATTCTAGACCGCCAGGTTCGCAAGTTGAGGACTGAGGAAGTAGTCAAAGTTCTTTGGAGAAATCAGTTTGTTGAGGAAGCTACTTGGGAAGCTGAGGAAGATATGAATAAGAGATACCCACATCTCTTTGAATCCGAATGAGTTCCAAATTAAGGTACTAATCCTTTTCTTGGCATTTATTTTAAATTGGCATGTTGTATTTACATTTTGCTTGTTGGGTGTTTGAGCTAGATGTTAGATGTTACTCCCTTAGCCTACTAAGATTAATCTCATTCTAGGACGAATGTTCCCAGGGGGAGATATTGTAACACCCCCGCTACTAGAAAGACTTGGAATTTGAAAGAAACCGTTTTTCAAAATAATCAAATTTGGAAAGTTTGACAAAGTTAAGTTAAGTATGAGTTTTGGGTCAACTTCAAACAACCATAAATCCTATCTAAAGATGATTTAGGTGTGCTACAAGATACCTTCGGAAATAACTTTGAATAATCTTTCCAACGCCGCCGAGTTTGCTCATTTTCGAGTTTGTATGAGGGAGATATACCCATTTGAAGTTGGGTTATCTAGATAAGGAAAGTCAAAACCGAATTTTTGAAGGTTACTATGGTCTTTTCACTACCCATTTAATTTATTTCATTTTTGGTAATTACTTAGGGGTCTAAACTGATTTGGGTCAGTTTACGCACTCAAATATTTCATGCTAGGGTTTTAGAGAGAAGAACTCAAGAAAAAAGAGAAGAGGAAAGTCAAGATTCATCATCTTCGTGAGGAATTAATTGCATATTTCGTCAAGGATTTGTTCCTACGAGGTATGTGAGACTTTCATAACATTGGGTTCGTTCACCCACGTGCCAAACATGTTTATTTCAGCGTGAAGTCATCCTAAAAATATTGGAAGTTTGAACGTTCTTTATGTATGTTCTTGAATTGCTTTCGTTCTTGAATTTGGGTTGAGATTGAGGAGTTTCTTGAGTTTATAGAGTTATTTCCTTGAGTTAGGTTCTTGTGTATATAAACTGGGTATCTGAACCTAAAGAAAATTTGAGAAAAAGAACCGAGTTTAGGCGAATTAGGGTTAGAAAACAAAGAAGGAAAAAGTCGGGTGAATCTAGGCATGCGAACCTGTTCCTCAGGATGGGGAATTTTCTCTCCATGTCGCAGAGCAGACCCTTCTGCCTCAAAATTTATTTCGCGACCAAATAATTAAATGCATCTTTGCGTCACGAACATCATGAGATCTTTCCTATCACAAATCACAATCCTTGAATCCATAAATTCAAATTCAAGGAAAGTTAAGAGCCAAGTCAAGAGAAGTTCATAGAGTCTTCCAAAAGTCATTTACAAATGTTTTAACTTTGTTTTAGGACCTGAGTTTTGAGTTGAGTAAAGAGTAAAGATTTAAGTTCATTTCTTCAAAAGAGTATATCGGGACCATGTATTCCCAAAGAGTATAATGTTTTCAATTTAAACAAGAAAGAAAACTGAGATTTCCAAAACAGCCTTTGAGCTAGTTTTCAGTAAAGAGTAGCTTTCACAATTAAGCAATAGAGGAAACACTGATTTCCAAGAGAGCCTTTGGGCTAGTTTTTGAGTAATTATCTCAAACCACGGAGTTATCTTTTCAAACATATGAGCTAGTATATTTTGGGCGTAGTATTGAGCACCGATATGTTGGAGAGGTCAGACAACTCCCAGCCCCCATAAACCATGTAGCCTCCATGGGTAGAAAAAGGTCATACTTTTTAGATGATTCCTTAGTTCTTTTTAGTATAGACTAGTGGATCCACTTAGTAGTAAGGTTTTATACCCTGGCAAGGTATAGGACGTCCCTGGCAGCATGAGGTAAAACATTGTATCATCACAATAGCTCTTAAGTGATGGTTGTCGGTTAGAGAAACTCCCACAGAAGTATTTTGTATTATTATATACATAGAGTTACTTGTATTTTATACATATACCGAATTTATATTGTATCTTTGCATACACAGAGAGTTACTATTGTATTTCTAAATACACAGAGTTGTCATCTATTTTTTAAAAGCTTTTCTTTATATTGCATTTATATTACTGCTTTATATTGAAATGAGTTCAGTTCACTTCAGTTGAGTTGAGACTAGGTTTGTTCTTTCAATTCCCTTTTCAAGGTTATGTCTTGTTTTAGAATTCCCCTCGCATGCTCGTACCTTCAATGTACTGATGTCATTTGGCCTGCATCGTTTTATGATGCAAATACATGTAACCAGGATTAGCATCCAGCGCGTCGTTGATTCTAGTTGAGCTTCAGAGTTGTTGGTGAGCCTCCTTGCTTCCGGAGGACCCCTTTTTATTGCTTTATTAGTTAGTTCATTAGATGTCGTGGGTCGTGTTCCGACGTCCATCTCAGTTGTTAGAGGCTTCATAGAAAGTTAGTTAGTTCATTTGTCACTATCTTGTTATTGCTTATGTTGAATCTTGAGTTGCCACTTTGGCTAAGTTGAATGTTATTTAATACATTCTAAGTATCTATTGAGCAGTTCAGTTTACTTTTTAAAGTATTTTTATCATGAGTAAGTCTTCCGCTGAGTAGTAAGCCAGGCCAAAGGTTCGTTTGGGGCCAACAATGGTTCTCGAGTGCCAGTCCCGCTCAAGGTATAGGCTCGGAGCGTGATATTAATAAATGATATTTAGTTGAAATTATGTTGACCCATATCGAATTTATGATATTCAACTATGAACCTATAATGAACCCATGAACTATGAATTTATAAATATATGCATGTTTTATAAAATTATTGTATATGATTTGGGGATGCTTTGAAGGGAAAGTATCAATGTTATTGTGAAAGGCTCTCACATGCTATTATGATTATAATTGTGAAAGGTATTTCTCACATATGGATTCACATTGGTGAAAGGTTTTCTCATCCATGTTCAATTGTGAGTAGTTGTTCTATGTTTTGATCTCAAAAGTATGGATTGGTATTAATCATTGTCTTTCCTATGTTATATTGATATTTGAATTTGTCTATTCCCTTGGTATTTAGACTTAGCACCAAGAGGGCTTTGAGGTGGAGGCTCAAATAGGGTAGTCTCTAGTAGCAACCTCTAGTCCTAAACTACGTGCTCCCCCATAGGATTGTCTCAAACCAATAATATTGTTTCAATCTAATTTTCCAGTTGGATTGTATGAAATCACACCCATATTTTCTCGTTCTATGTCAGTGTACATTTGAACAAACAAAGAACATGACTAACCGTTCCTAAATCAATCCAAGGGGCATTTATTTTCTCAGCTACTTCACACAAAAACCATAAAAATGCAAGAAAATTCCACCCTTGTTTCGTCCTCTACCTCAAAGGTGTTTCTTCTTCAACATTATCAAACCCATCTTCAAAATTCAGCGAATAACTCAACGGACCATAACCAAACTCAATAAAAGAGAGTTTTTGTGCCGATTCTATCCATTTCCGTCGAAATTGTTGTTCATATGTGATTTTTGTTTGATGATTACTATGGTAGGTTGATGTTAAATTGGTGATACCCAAAGGTGAAAGTCGTCAATGCCAACAATTTCAAAGACAAAATTGTGAAACTAGCAAAAGTAACAGAAAAAAAATTGTTGGTGGATTGCCTCTTAATTTATAAGATGAAGAGTTTAAATGATATTTCGAGAAATTTGGAAAAATTGAAGAAGTAAAACTTAGTAACGGTTGGGGTAAGAATCACTTCATTTTAACGATAAGGACATAGTCAACTAATAAACCAAAGTTAAGGGGTATTTTTTACTCTTTTCCCTAAAAAGAATCTAACTACCCACCCATAAATCACCCTATCTTCCATGAAAATTTGAAATTACCAACCCATCAAATAGGCGTATTTTCCATTAAAAAAATCGGAATTATGTCTTTTTCTAGTTTATTCTTTTACCGTTTTCCTAAATTTTGTTAGATGTTTACTTCTATGTATATCTATACTACCTTAAAAGCATGAACTCCCTAACTTGAATGTTGAATTACTATAATACCCCCAATTAAAAATACTTAATTTATTTTAGATATTAATCTAATGAATTTTATTATATTGAAAGTAGATACCTTTTCAAATTAAAGGATTGTGACTTTTTCAATGAGTTGTGCCTTTCCAAATGGTTGTGACTTTTTTGACGGGTTGTGACTTTTTCAATGAGTTGTGACTTTTTCGAAGGGTTGTATTTTTTCGAAGGGATGTGACTTTTCTAAAGGGTCATGCATTTTCTGATGAGTTGTGGCTTTTTCGATAAGTAGTGACTTTTTCGAAAGGTAGTGACTTTTCGGATAAGGAACAATTAACACCTATTCATACTACTATTTAATACCTATATATAGAGGAGTTTCCTCACACTTTTAAACTACAATTTCTTTAAGTTCTCTACTCTTCCTCTTCTTAAAAAATCTCAAGTGTTAGTTGTAAAAATTACTTAGGTAGTCATTAGATATAAAAATTGTTTGAAATAAGTATATATATCTAGCAAATAGTGTCGTACACCTTGTTTCTCATTGTGTGTGATCTTGTTTGTTACAATTTCATGTCCCTTATATACTTGCATTTTGTCCGAGTTGATTATTTCTCTTCGAAAATGGGTGGCAAGGTCAATAGGGAGACGAGATTTTCCTGTTCATGTTGTTCCCATTATGAACACCACTTTCTTCTTGTTGAACTTGTTATTGTTGACGAAAGTATTCATTTAGCTATACATAATTAAATCATAATAATAATTAGTTTAAAATAGTAAATAATCTAATGAAAAACCACTCATGTATACAATTTAAAAATCTTGTAAATATAAAGTGAATAAGTAGAAACCTTGTTTGAGATGAAAATATATTTTTGTTGATGGTGGTTATGAAATAAATTGCGTTGAACTTTAATAGTGAAATGTATTTGTGGACTTATTAATTGGCATACCATATTCAGAATTACTGATATCTTTTAGGATAAGAATGACTTTTGAAGAATGTATAGATATGTCAACTTGAATTTTGGTAATAACGATTAAATAATTTTAGGATAAAGTTATTAGATGTACATTGTTTGGAGATCACATATAACTGGGCTTTTATAGTAAAAATGTGATTATGAACTTATTAATTGGTATATACCAATTTTAAAAAAATTCATATCTTTTAGGATATGAATAGTTCTTGAAAAACCTACAAATACGTTAGCTTGAATTTTGGTGATTAGGTTTAAATAATTTGAGGATGAAGTTTCTAAATGCACATTATTATGAGATCACATACAAGATTGATGAAAAGATAGATTTCAAAAGGACTGTAAAAAGAACTTAATAATATTTCTGAAGGAATACATTCAAGTGATAATGCACCAATTCATACACTATTCAACAACAGGCCATAAGTTTTAAGTCTAATTCAATTAGAAGGGAAGGGTCAATTATCAATAACTATTTTAATTACAAGTATTTATATTAACTTGTGCAACATGTTATAATAGATAAAGATTTTATTGAATGACGATTCCATCATCGTGATTGAATTAGGTAGAATATATATCCTTAAATGATCCTTATCGATAGATTGCAAATTTACTATTTTCTCTTCTTTGTCTATGTAACAATTTTAAATTTGGAGTTAAGAATTTTATACTTTGAATTTCTTTAAGGGTAGAATATTTCCAAACATTTATGGTCATTTATTTTTTCACTCTATTACCTTGACATTAAGAATGATCTCATGTAATTGTGTAAGTATGTATTTATATTAATATATATTATATATCAAAGACTTGGACTTGGATTTGGGGATTGGACTTGGATCGGACCTTATAATAAATATTTGCTCTAGACAAGAATAATATATATATATAGAGAGAGAGAGAGAAAGAAGGGTCATATCATATATATCTGTAGTGCGATACAAACTATACAAAATAGGCCCAAAATTAAAGTGACCAAGAGACAAAATAACATAAGATACAGATAATGATAGTTTATGTACACTCAATAATAATATTGTGATCATCATTTTAGAGAAATATTTTCATAATATCCAGGCATGGTTTTCTCATTTATTAATCGTTGAATTTTTTCAAGTTTGTGACAAAATAATATACGAGTATTACGCATTTTATTTGCAATTGAAGTTTCAACAGTCATCTTCTTCGTCTATATTTTTTTCATCCCTTAAATATCAAGCAATTTCAAGGACACCAATGGACCGTCAAATTTCTTTGGTGTAATCTACATCTGGAATGAAGATTTGTTGCACCTCATCCACTAGTCCTGCTTGCAACATAAATTTACGAATAGATTTATTTAGTTGAACATAGATTTAATGACAAAAAGTATTATTAAGAAAACTATATAAGAAAAGTTTTATCAAGATGCATTATTATATTTTTCTTGATATATAAACAATTACAAAAACTACCTGCTTTGACTATTTGATCGACCCTCATGTCAACTCTAAGGTTCAAGACTGATCTCTACATCAATCCAAATAAAACACCTATCATACTTATATTTGAACATGAACATAGGATCTTACACAAGTTTTTCAATATACGAATTTGACCCTCCAACATTAATTGGAACACATTGAGTCTTCAAAAAAAATTCTATGTAGACAATGGCTTGCAGACTGAAATCTCCGATCGTGAAATCGGAATCTGGCTCAATTTCACCTAACAAGATGTGAAACAAACTAACGGTTAATTAATATTCACATCAAAATAAACGAATCACAAAAAGTGTCTTTTTTCGAATATCTATCTATCTATATCTTCTATACTACCTTAAAAGCATGAACTCCCTAACTTGATTGTTGAATTACTATAATACCCCCAATTAAAAATACTTAATTTATTTTAGTTATTAATCTAATGAATTTTATTATATTGAAAGTAGATACCTTTTTAAATTAAAGGATTGTGACTTTTCAATGAGTTGTGACTTTTTTGATGGGTTGTGACTTTTTCAATGAGTTGTGACTTTTTCGAAGGGTCATGATTTTTTCAAAGGGATGTGACTTTTCTAAAGGGTCGTGCCTTTTCTGATGAGTTGTGACTTTTTCGTTAAGCAGTGACTTTTCGAATAAGGCACAATTAACACCTATTCATACTACTATTTGGTACCTATAAATAGAGGGGTTTCCTCACACATTTAAACTACAATTTCTTTAAGTTCTCTACTCTTCTTCTTCTTCAAAAATCTCATGTGTTATTTGCAAAAATTGATTAAGTTCAAAATTCGAGGTACCTCATGAGAAAGAGTTGGTGAAAAAATTATTGCAAATCATTCATCAATTCACAGTCGTATTTTTTATTATAATTTTCATGATTAGTTAACAGTGACGAAAGTTGTGGAAGAGACAACAATATCAAACAAATATGAAAAAAGGCATATGATTTGGGTAAGATATTTCTTCTTTGTTTTTTTATTTTTTATTCTTTACCCTTAAACGAAGGAGTTTCTTCCTAACTATATGATATGTATGCGGCAGAAAAAAGGAGAAGACTATGATTTCACAAAGATAAAGTAGAAACTTAATGAAATGAAATATTTTTCACATAGGTGATGTTATTCATATATTAAAATAAAATTATTCTACTGAAGTATATATAACCATCATTCATGATAACAACCAAGTACACTTTTTGGTAAAATTACCTTTCTATGATAGCCTTACTCAAATATTAATCGAGTAATAATATAGTAAAACCTCTATAAATTAATATAGGTGGGATCATGAAATTTTATTATTTTTTAGAGATATTATTTAATAGATAAATTAATATTTATTAATTTAAAGAACGGTTTGAAATTTAATGAAGGTTAATTTTGATTATATCAAAATCATTGTATCTTACTAATTTATGTATCATATTTATTTATTTCACATATAAAAAAATTATACATAAAGTACAACGAATACATCAAAATCATTATATCTTTACTAATTTCAACCTTGTGATGCTGGATAATAAGAGCTTTCAAGATGTATTATCGTAATAGATTTTATCGTAGAATATTAGAAGACTATGAATTGGAACAAACTGGTCCAACTAAGATTAATGTTTTGGATTCTATCAGTTTTCTAATCCCTGCTTGGATAGCAAATGTTCGGCAAGAGACAATAGAAAATTATTTTTGACACTGTAAAATTTGTTCGGGGGATGTAATCTTAGAGAAGTTGAATGAACCCACTTGTGAAAACGGCATTCATGAACTCGAGGTCATGATTAATGATCTCGGTTACCACAATAAAATGAATGTCAATAACCTGTTGGATTATCCAAGTGAAAGTGATACATGTTCAGAGGTGTAAAATTTGTTCGGGGGATGTAATCTCAGAGAAGTTGAATGAACCCACTTGTGAAAACGGCATTCATGAACTCGAGGTCATGATTAATGATCTCGGTTACCACAATAAAATGGATGTCAATAACCTGTTGGATTATCTAAGTGAAAGTGATACATGTTCAGAGGTCCAGAGCTTAGAAAATATTATGGACACCATCGGAAAAAACAATGTTGATGATGAAGTTGAAGATGATACTATACCTTTGAAACCAGTAACGCATAAACACTTATCGCATCTAGAACTCTTCACAATTTTATGGTGCAACTCAAAAATACAACACTGGAGCTCTTGGATGCAATAAGAAAAGTTAGAGAAAAGTTTCAACTTGATTTAAATGTTAAGAAAAAACAGAACACAATAGAATCATAATTCACTAAATTGTCTTAGATATATTTGTACTTTTAAAGAATTATTAATTTATGATATTAATGGGACCATAATCTATATAGGAGTCTTCTGGAAATATTAATATTATCTCATCGAAATTGGTGATTTTTTCAATTGGCCCAAGTCGGAACCGGAGGAAAATGTTATTTTAGAGAGATTATTAATTTACCGAGTATTAATTTATAGAGGTTTTACTGTATTTTGTAAAAGATATGTTGCACATAAAAATAAAATATTGAGATACTTATGGTAATCCTTATTAGTGTCATGCACATACTAAATTTCAAGTATGAATATTTAAGACAAAATTGCTACTTAGATGGTGTACATCATTTATGTTCATAACCTCAAGAGGAAAGGTTATTTGTGACATTTTTTGAATGAATATTTTTTTCTATTTTGTTGATTAGATTTGTTTACAAAATTGAGTGATGTAAGAAATAATATTATTAAAGAAATGTCACTTTCTCCATATTTAATCTTTGAATGTAATTTGAAATGTTTTAATGTTATATGGTCATTTTGATCTCAAAAATACAAATAACTCTATGACAATATGCATTAATAATTTAAAAACACTTGTCCTATGTTTGTTCAATTATAATTATTTACTAAAAAGCTTTAATTTAGTAATATTAATTATGTTTTACAACATCATATACTACATATATGATACACACGTGCAACACATGTACCGTAAAACTAGTATTTTGAAAGTACTAAGTACAGTTAGTTTCTTGTTATATATTCCCTCTTATATAGCATATACATGTTTTTTACCCTTTTCAAAAAATCAGCAGTAAGAATGGGGTGCGTTTGGTTATAACCTGCATTTTTAGCTAATTTGATCCACTCAATTTCAATTCAACCTGCCTATTTGACACTTATACTATTTCTTATTGATAGGTAAAGTAATGAAAATTAAAATATAGTGAGACAAAAAGTAGAGAAATGAACTCCAATTAATCTTGGGATACCAATTTACAATTAAGGAAAAATTACGCAATTAAGCAAACATATACTACTTAATTACTCACCATAGCTATAGTTTTCTATAATTACCACTCGCGACTAACATTATACATTAATTATGTGGGTTGACTTCGAGTTTGTATAATTAGTCACGTTTGTATATGTATAATTTGCCACATTTGTATAATTCGCAGCTAACAATTCTTTGTTTGATTTGTATTTGTACACGATTGTTTGTATTTGTATATGACGATGATTTCCTTTGCTGGTTTTTCAGTTTTGTCATCATATACATTCAATCCTTTTGTGTATAACTTTTAAAAGTTTGTATAAACGTGTAGTTTTTGGATTTTGTATAATATAATTTATATAATGTAATTTGTATAATATATTTTGTCTAATTGTTTAAAGTTCATACGTTTATGTTTGTATCAATTCGTTATTTCGAGTTTTATTATATTTGTATAATTCCAAACTTTATATTACCCAATTATACAAAAACACGTGAATTATAAAAACGTACCTGCGAATTATACAACAAGATGCAAATTATACAAACTTTTCTCCTCTCTCGCTCACCTCTCTCCTCCCTCTCCCAATCTCGCTCGCCTCTCTCCTCCCACTCCCAATCTAGCTCGCCTCTCTCCTCCTTTTCCCAATCTCTCTCACCATAATATACAGATACATATGTATAATGTACAATTATCTAACCGATATACATCTACAATTCACCTCTCTCCCACTCTTTGCCCTCTCTCGCTCGCCTCTCTCCTCCCTCTCCCAGTCTCGCTCGCCACTCTCCTCCCTATAACATGTAGCTACAAATCGTAATTAGCAAACTATAGCTATAGAGTATAATTAGACTATTTTTGAGTGGCTATATGCAAAAATTTCTCTTTAATTAATAAATGGTCATAACTCGTTCCCGTTCCTCGCATGATTAATTAATAAGATCCAGCCAGATAAAGCTTATGAAGGTAGTTAATCCTCAAAAATTCTCATAATAAATACAAGTACTTACTATGTATATAAGAAAAGATGAACCCCTTTAATTATTAGCTTTCCATAATAACACAATACTCCTAAACATCTAAAGCACAATATCTATCACTACTTATTACTAGCACGCATTGCTCTCAGCTTGAACTATTTATGCATACATACATATGCAAAAGCCATTAAGTATGTATACATATAATAAGATCATACTCATTAATTGTGAACACACATCCATCATATCTCTAGGGGTGGCCTGGAGTGTGGCGATTATTCGCGCCAGAACCTGGATAGTCATTGACCTCAACATCCATTCTTCTAATGACGGCATCACCTAGTTTCATACTCTCGACCTCCATATTCTCCTAATAAAGATTTGACAAAAAAAAAAAAATTATGAAAGAAGTGATGTTTGCTTGAATGAAAGAAAGAAGATAGACAAGTAGTTACCATTTGTGTATTCTCATGTTGTTGAGTTTTGTACACCAA
>JAJOOR010006139.1:0-47449 GCA_036250505.1 Solanum acaule | reverse complement strand
AAACGGGCCTAAAACCCAAACGAACGACCAGGCGACCGAACTGTCAGTGCCAGCAAGTCATAAATGACTTGGGGTCGCTACAGGAACGCTCTAAACGACACACAGAAGGCAAGACACAGAAATGACCAAGAGGGTCATTACAAATATGGGCAAGAAACATTTCTTGATTTGAAAGAAGGTTCAAACAAAAATGACTCGGGTCCAAAAGTGACCCAAACCCAAAACAAAAAGCCATCAACAACAAGTGGAAACAACCAAAAAACAAAAAAATAAATGAATTATCGGAACCAAGTGTTGCTCCTATTAGCTCAACAATGGTCGTATATGGAGCTACAAGAGGTCCTTCTCTTTCTGAATCAAAGATGACAGAACTGCATTAATCTTGACTGGTATCCATTTGGGTATTCTAAAATATGACAAGCACCATTAATCCAACTCGTTGAAGACTTCTCCAGCTCAACATTGTTGCCATCTTCATCTATCAAGGTAAAGGACCTAATCCCCTTGTTCATCACCTAAATCAACCTTAATCGGAAGAATAACCTAAATCATCCTTAACTCGTGCAGATTGAGCTAAAGAGAATTGATACCACTGCATCATAGTTCGATAGCATCTCTAATACATAGATATCAAAGTTGATTGGTATGTTTGTCTCTTTTCCTTATACCTCTATATCTAACAATATTAATTTAAAAGCATGAACATCATTAGTAATATTTGATTGAACTTTTTACCTTTTATTACAATAATTTAAGTAGACAAAATTGGCATATACTATTTTTCTTAAATAATTGTCATTTAATTAGTATCCTACTATTGGGGACCTTGAAATTAATTAAAGTTATAGATACTAAATATTTACTTGTATGTAATATGTAAAAACTCCTAAATATTTTTTATTTTAAAATTGATTAAAATTTTACTTTTCAAATCTTTCCTTATTTGTACTATATTAAAAATCCTAATTATTTAAGACTATGAGATCAATATTTTTATGATATATAAATCTTACTTAATTATTGTAATCAAGTAATAAAAAAAATAATTAACCTTTGTGAATGATTTTTTTAATCATTTAGATAGATAATAATTATTTTAGTGTCAGCTATTGTTTATCAAATAATTTTTTTCTAATTGTTATCAATTTTATTGATTGACGCAAAATACACGTGCAAAACACTACAACAATTTATTTATTTTTTATTTAAATATGGGCAAGGCCCATTTATTGAATAAAAAGAGGGTTCAAATAAAAATGACTCGGGTCCAAAAGTTGGCACGCCCCGAGCCTACACCCTGGGCAGGACTAGCACTCAAGAACCATTGTTAGCCCCAAGCGAACCCTTGGCCTGGCTTACTTACTCAACAGAAGACTTAAACATACGAAATAGTCTCAAAGGATAATTCATGCAAATGTCTAGGAGTTATGGTCGTTTGACGTTGACTAAAAATTCAAACTTAACATAACTTAACAAATTTTCCTGATGTTCATTCTTTCCAAAAACAACTCTTTCTAATTCTAGCTCTTTCTAGTTCTTTCAAATAGCGAGGTGTTACAAAAGTGACCCAAGCCCAAAACAAAAGTCCATCAACAACAAGCAGAAATGACAAAAAAACAAAAAAATAAATGAATTGTTGGAACCAAGTGCTTCTCCTATCAGCTCAACAATGGTCGTACATTGAGCTACAAAAGGTCCTTCCCTCTCTGAATCAAACATGGCAGAACTGGATTAAGCTTGAGTGGTATCTATTTGGGTGTTCAAAAATCTCACGAGCATCATGAATCCAACTCGTTCAAGACTTCTCTAGTTCAACATTGTTGCCATCTTCATCTATCAAGGTAAAGGACCTAATCCCCTTGTTCATCACCTAAATCAACCTTAATCGAAAGAATAACCTAATACATCCTTAACTCGTGCAAATTGAGCTTAAGAGAATTGATACCATGGCATCATAGTTCAGGATAGCATAGCTAATACATAGATATCAAAGTTGAGTGGTATGTTTGTCTCTTTTCCTTATATATTTATATCTAACTATATTATTTTAAAAGCATGAACGTCATTAGTAATATTTGATTGAACTTTTTACCTTTTATTAAGCCAGGCCAAGGGTTCTCTTGGGGCCAGTAATGGTTCTCGAGTGCCAGCCACGTCCAGGGTGTAGGATCGGGGTGTGACAATTGGGGACCTTGAAATTAATTAAAGTTATAGATATTAAATATTTACTTGTATATATGTAAAACCTTCTAAATATTTAGTACTTTGAAATTGATTAAAATTTTATTACTCAATTCTTTCCTTATTTGTACTATATTAAAAATCCTAAACATTGAAGACTATGAAATCAATATTTTTATCTTATATAAATCCTACTTAATTATTTTAACCAAAATTAATAAGTAAACGGATTCAAAATATGTTCATTTTTTTGAAAAAATTAATTAACCTTCATATATGAATTTTTTTTATCAATTAGATAGATAATTTTTATTGTAGTGTCAGCTGCTATTTATTAAATAATTTTTTTTCTAATTTTTAATAATTTTATTGATTAACGTAAAATACACGTGCAAAACACGTACCCTAATTTATTTATTTTATTTTAAATATGGGCAAGGCCCTTTTATTGAATAAAAAGAGGGTTCAAACATAAATGACTCGGGTTCAAAAGTGACCCAAGCACAAAACCAAAAACCATCAAGAACAAGCTGAAACGACCAAAAAAACAAAAAAGAAATGAATTGTCAAAACCAATTGATGCTCCTATTAGGTCAACAATGGTCGTACATGGAGCTACCAGAGGTCCTTCTCTCTTTAAATTAAACATGGAAAAACTGAGTTAAGCTTTAGTGGTATCCATTTGGGTGTTCAAAAATCTCACGAGCACCATGAATCCAACTCGTTGAAAACTTCTTCAGTTAAACATTGTTGCCATCTTCATTTATCAAGGTAAATGACCTAATCCCCTGGTTCATCATCTAAATCGACGTTAATCGAAAGAATAACCTAATTAATCCTTAACTCATGCAGAGTGAGCTCAAGAGAACTGATACCACTACATCATAGTTTAGGACAGCATAACTAATACATAAATATCAAAGTTGAGTGGTATGTTTGTCTCTTTTCCTTATATCTCTATATCTAACTATACTAGTGTACTTGGTCGCGCTTCACGCGGTCATGAAACGAACTAAAATAAAGTTTTATACTAATACCATTAATTTACTTTAATAAATCATAAAAGAGAAGCTACGAAAAATTAATTAAATATATCTATATTTTGTAACAATTGTTATTCCAAGTCATCTATAAGGTACATACTCTTTATTAGAAGTATTAGTTTTTTACATCTATATTTTTTTAAATTCACACTTCTTCCTTCTCTTTGTTATAATTAACTACACCACTATTTACTTTCTAGTGTTCGTGTGTTCACCAACCTAAAGAATTATAATATCAAAGATCACTAAAAAAATAAATTATTTTTTATTGAAATTAGAAAACAAAATAAGGTAAGTTTAACAACCTGATTCCGTCATTAGGGAAAAGCCAATGGGGAAAGAATTTGGGCCAAAAAACTGTTGAATAGTAACTTGGGAATTCCTAGCCTAGTCCAGATTTGAACGAAATCTGAGTCAGTGAGGTCTAGAGAAATATGGTAATGAATGAGAGATCTAGTTATGAATTTGAGCACATGAATAGATAGCTAAGACATTAAACAACCCGTACGACTTTACAGAATCAAATTCGGGTGAGTAGAACCCCCGAAACTGACCTTAGCGTGAACGGGTAGTTTCCAAATGTCGTGAGTTGAAGGTGTGTTGTGAAATGGGGGTTTGAGACTCTAATTCTGATGTTCTGTGTCTGCGCAAGCCACTAGGGCGGGGCCGCTGTGGCGGGATGGGGGTTGCCGTAGCGAGCCAGTCGCAAATTAAGTCGGGGAGAAACCGCAATTTCGTTATTATTCTGTAAAATTCGTTCTTAAGAGATAGGAGATAACCTAGGCGATTTCTTGACAGTTTTCCACTACTTTTGGTGCAAAAGGTAAGGATTTTACTCCCCTAATCCATTTTTCGATCAGTAGAACTTAGATTCTTGGGAAATTATTATTGGGGGAGGATTTTGGACTGAAATTGATGGTGGAAAAAAGCCCTAACTACACCTTAGGATCATGGATTTAGCTTGGGTTATTGGGTTAGTTATAATCCGGGTAATTAGACCTTAATTTATTGATCCTTGTATTAATTTGTTGTTTTTAGACCACGAACAAGCGGAACGAATCCGAAAAGGGAAGATTCAAGAGCCTTATGGGATTCACGCTTGGTTTTGAGGTAGGTGATGGTTTGATTTCATGTTTTGCGTGATGTATGTTAGTAATTGCTTCATTGTAATGCATGTATGTATGTGAATGAAGCCTTGTTAATCTAACCTAATGAAATGAGTATGAGTGAACAAATGCATGCCATGATTCAACATTTGATTGTATGATTATGAGCATGGACAGATGAGTGTGATTGTGATTGTGGCTATGATGAATGGATCGGGTGTCACGTTCCGACAAACTTACTTGGATTGGGTGCCACATAACGACGTATGTATGGGATTGGATGTCACGTTCCGGCACACCGATAGATTGGGTATGGGTTCCATGAGAGGGCCATTGATTTGTCATATCTACTTGTTATTGAGAATGTAGAATTGTGCATTGCTCCTGAAATGATAATCGATGTGTATTTATATTCTGTACATGTATGTGTTTACTTTGTTGTGATTGCTGGTATATGTTGTGCTTACTGAAATAGCCACGTGATCCTATTAGTACACTGTGGTTGTGTACTGATACTGCACTTGCTCGTTCTTTATTGAGTACATGACATCTTCAGGAGGCTACTGATAGACCTCAACTAGGAAATCAGTGATCGAGACCAAATTTAAAGGTGAGCTAATTCTTCCAGGCTGCTATGAGTTCTCGTTTTGCTTAGTCCATTTTCTTCGGACTTACATTAGTACGTTAGATATTCATTTGTTTAGTTTTGGGGTTGTACCCCTTGGTCTTAGACTTGTCATTAGTAGAGTTTTGGTAATGCATGTCATGATTCAACACTTGATTGTATGATTGTGAGTATGTACAGATGAGTGTGATTGTGATTCTGGTTGTGTTGAATGGATCGAGTGTCACGTTCCGACAAACTAACTTGGATTGGGTGCCACGTTCCAGCGCATGTATGGGATCGGGTGTCATGTTCGGCACACTAATTGGGGTCGGGTGTCACGTTCCGACACACTAACAGATTGGGTATGGGTTCCATAAGAGGACCATTGATTTGTTATATCTACTTGTTATTGAGAATGTGGAATTGTGCATTGCCCCTGAAATGATAATCGATGTGTATTTATATTTTGTACATGTATGTGTTTACTTTGTTGTGATTGTTGGTATATGTTGTGCTTACTGGAATAGCCGCGTGATCCTACCAGTACACTATGGTTGTGTACTGATACTGCACTTGCTCGTTCTTTGTTGAGTACAGGGCATCTTCAAGCGGCTACTGATAGACCTCAACTAGGAGATCAGTGATCGAGACCGAATTCAAGGGTGAGCCAGTTCTTCCAGGCTGCCATGAGTTCTCCTTTTGCTTAGTCCATTTTCTTCGGACTTCGATTAGTACGTTAGATATTCATTTGTTTATTTTCGGGGTTGTACCCCTTGTTTTTAGACTTGTCGTTAGTAGAGTTTTGGTACATTGACTTTCTGGTTCTAGGCGTTGCTTTTCGTAAATGTTTTGTTAGACTTTCGGAGTTTATGGAAACTCTAGTTTATTTTTGCATTTAAACTTGTTTCCATATCTTTAAATGTGTAGTATTTTGATTGAGTTGCTTAGTTGGATTGTAGTAATGGTTCTCCCACCGGAGGGTTAGTGTGGGTGCCAATCACGATGGTCTGGATCGTGATAGTAAGAAAGAAAATACATTTTAAAATATACATAAAAAAATAGAGAATTAGCTATGCAGAAAAGATTGAAAAAAATAGCATGCACAAATTCCTAATTTTGCTAGTTTTGCTTGGCCTATATACAAAAATATTAAAGAGTATATTTCACATTTCAAATAGATAGTACATTCAATATACAAATCCCTAAGAATGAAGAGTCGTGGTAATTAAGAGGATTAAGAATGTGACTTTGAACTTGTTTGTAACATAAAAGAAGTAACATTTGTACATTATGACACAAAATAATGAACATTAATCATAGAAAATGAAAAGACAATCGAAAATAAAGTTATTGAGACATTTATTTTTATAATAAGTTCAATAAAAAGTACGAAGAAAAAAGCCGCCAAAGTAAAGAGAGAAACACCACACTATTGTAGTCCAACAATTATTACATAGATAAATACTTTTAAAAATCATCATTTTTGCCCAGAAAAATCAACAAATTATTTTAGAAGAAGAAGAAGTTTACATTTACCCTATATAGAAAAGAATTATATGTGTAACACTCCAAACTTTGTCAGAAAATATTGTTCTTGGAGAATACATATCTTATATTTGAAAAGTAACTAATTGAAATTTATTAAAAATAAGCAACAACAAGTGAAATAACTAATTGAAATTATTAAAAAAATAAGCAACGATAAGTGTATCTCTATATATTATACATCATTCAAACTTCAATTCTATCAAACTAATCTGATCATCTTTCTTGATGAAACTTCCACCACCACTAAATTTCTTCTTCATTTTGCCAAATTTGTACCAAATTAATCTGACACTGCCATCAAAAAAATGTCTTCACCTTGATGACCTCGTGTTTGACTATTATTACACAAAAAGAAACTCTGTAAAGCATATTTATGTTCTTCATAAATGTGGTGGTCCGCATCACTTTTTCTATGTTCTCTCTTTTAGTTATTAAAATATATGATCGATGAAAAAAATGAAGAAAAAAACAAACAAAAGAGGAAAAAAGTATTTTAATAAAAAGAAGAAGGAAAACATGAAAATGAATATCAAACAACTCCATAGATGATTGTTATTTAAAGATTGTTTGAGTCATAAAAATTAGATAGAAGGAAGTTGAGAAGGCATGTTATTTAAGTGCAGAATGCAAAAAGATGGAGGTTTTTATTAATATAATAAATATGATAGATTTTTTAATTTTTTTAAACAAATGATTAATGCAAAAAATGAAAGAAAAAAATTCAAAAAAAAAAAAAAAGATAAATAATTTTCTAGGTCATATAGAGGTGCCACATCACCTTGTCTATATTTAGCTTTATTATAGATATAGATCAATATCAATATCAATCAATACTACCTTAAAAGCATGAACTCCCAAACTTGAATGTTAAATTACTATAATACCCCCAATAAAAAATACTCAATTTATTTTATTTATCAGTTTAATTATTTGTATTATATTAAAAATAGATGTCTTTCCACATTAAAGGTTTGTGATTTTTCAAAGAGTTGTGACTTTTCCAAACGATTGCGACTTTTTTGATGGGTTGTGACATTTTCGATGAGTTGTGACTTTTCGAAGGGTTGTGATTTTTCCAAAGGGTTGTGACTTTTCCAAAGGGTTGTGCCTTTCTCAATGAGTTGTGACGTTTCCAAAGGGTTGTGACTTTTTCGAAAGGTTATAACTTTTCTGATAAGGCACAATTAACACCTATTCATTCTACTATTTGTTAGCTATAAATAGAGGAGTTTCTTCTCACTTTTAAATTACAATTTTTTAAAGTTTTGTACTCTTCTTCTTCTTCTTAAAAAATCTCAAGGGTTATTTGCAACAGTTGATTAAATTCAAAATTCAACGAAATTCGAGGTATCACATAAGAAAGAGTTGGTGAACAAATTATAGCAAATCATTCAACAATTCACACTCGTAGTTTTTCTTACGATTTTCATGAGTTAACAATGACGAAAAGTTGTGGGAAAGACAATAGTAATAAACAAATATGAAAAAAGTCACATGATTTGGGTATGATATTTCTTCTTTATTTTTTCATTTTTTATTCTCTTACCCTCACGAAGGAGTTACTTTCTATTTTTTGTAAAACAACGGCCATCAACATAGTCCATTGAATTATTAGTTTGGATATAAAATCCACTATTTCAAAAATAGATTTTTTCTTTTACTTATAATATAATTTCAATCAAATGGAAAAATTACCTCTCTATATATGATAGTCTTACTCAACTATTAATTTAGTAATAATATTTTGTAAAAGATAGATTGTGTATAAAGATAAAATATTGAAATATTTATGGTAATCCTTATTAGTGTCATGCACATACTACATTTCAAGTATGAATAGTTAACAGAAAAATTGTACTTAAAGGGTGTCCATCATTTATGTTCATAACCTCAAGAGGAAAGGCTATTGGTGAAATTTTTTTGTATTGATATTTTTTTTAAAATATTGTTGGTTAGATTTGCTTACAAAATTGAGTGAAGTAAAAACACTACTAAAGAAATGTCACTTTCTCCCCACATTTGAACTTTGAATGTATTTTGAAATGTTTCAATGACACCTGATCATTTTGATCTCAAAATACAAGTAACTCTATAACAATTTGTATTAATTACTTAAAAACACTTGTCGTTTGTTCTTTCAATTATAATTATTTACTAAAAAGCTTTAATTTAGTAATATTAATTCTATTTTACAGCATTGTATACTATATATATAATACACACGTGCCGTGAAACTAGTTATTTTAAAAGCAAGAACGTGCTTAGTGATATTTGATTGAACTTTTTACATATTATTAAAACACTCTAAGTAGACAAAATTGTCATCTACTATTTTTCTCAAATAATTGTCATTTAATTATTATCCTACTATTGGGACCTTGAAATTAATTAAAGTTATAGATACTAAATATTTACTTGTATGCAATATGTAAAGACTCCTAAATATTTAGTACTTTAAAATCAATTAAAATTTTACTTCTCAAATCTTTCCTTATTTGTACTATATTAAAAATCATAAACATTTAAGACTATGAAATCAATATTTTTATCTTATATAAAACTTACTTAATTATTGTAACCAAAATAAATAAGTATAAGGATTCAAAATATGTTATTTTTGAAAAATAATAATTAACCTTTATTTATGATTTTTTTTTATCATTTAGATAGATAATATTTATTTTAGTGTCAGCAGCTATTTATTAAATAATCTCTTTCTAATTGTTAATAATTTTATTGGTTGACACAAAATACACGTGCAAAATTGATGAGTCCGAGATTTGGACTCATTTAGGGCTTTGTTTTGATAGTTTTAGTGTCCTCAAATGCCTAGTTTATGCTATAAACTGATCTTAAAGCCTTGATTTTCAGGTATGTGAACTAAGGAGCAAAGCAAGGACACTAACAGGCAAAAAGGAACAAAACAAGCTGAAGAAGTTGAGAAGAGCAATCCTGGTGATTGCCAAGACCACTTGGTGAACCGCCGAGTGGATCTTTAAACCGCCTAATGTTCCAGTGTGCCAGCCCTGAGTGAAGAAACCAAGTCGGCGACAAAAATGGGTAGTCGACGAATCGTCGTTCGGTTCCGCGATGACAAAATGGATCGTCTAAAGTTACAGGACTTGAGGATGCTGAGAACCAATGCAAAATGGCGATGGAAGAGAGCAAACGACAGATCACCGAACCACTCGGCGAGCCTGACTTACCTCGCCTAATGGCCTTTCAGACCAAATTTTGGGAGTTTGAGTATCTAGCTATCATTGAGTAAAGTTTTCTTGGGAGTTTTAGATTCCATTGACGATTTTGAAGCTTTTTGGAGGCTCAAACTTGAAGATTTGCAAGTGTTTTTTTGAACTTAACTTTTGAAAAACATTGTAAAAGTTTGGAGACTATTACCCAGCTGATGGATAATCTAACTGGTAATTGTTTTTATCTTTTTATAATGTTTAGCTAAAATCCCAATTCTTGGGGTGTGATTATATGATTATGGGTTTAATTAGCTTATGGTTATTGATTATTACTAATTTAAATGCTATATTGAAGTGGGTTTAATCATTAGCTGTGCTTCAATCTATGAATTGTAGTTGCAAATGCAGTTCTAACTTTGAGTTCTTAGCTTGCTTGAGAAAGAGGTTTTTGAACCAAAGCTTTTGATTAATGGTTTGTAGGTATTGGGTTGATGTAGTTTTAGCTCAAAAGAGTGAATTCTAAACCAAATACTACCCATCTTGCTCGAGAGAGAGAGGATGCATTAAGGTTGTGGGTTGTTCTTATTTGTTAAGCTTGTTGATGTTCGAGAGAAATCACTTGAATCGAAGTAGTTGTTCGAGAGAAAGCTATTTCAACCATAGCCTAGCTTACCTACTGATATTTAGCTATTTATTAGTAGATTCAATTACCCATATAGCAAAATTTGCCTATAATCAATCATATCCCTAGAATTCCTCTATTTATTGTTATTTTGTTGTTGTTTGATTGTGTCGTAGCTAATAATTGCAGACCAAAATCCCCCATCTGACATTTGTTGTCACCCCTTTTACTTGTTTATTTGTCTTTTTTGATATTTTCTATTCCTATTACTAATTAGACCATATTTGTACTTCATAATTGAATTTGAACACGTACTGCTCCCTGTGGGTTCGACCCCAACTCTTCGTTGGGTTTTATACTAATTAACGATCGTTTGCACCTAAAATTGGATGAGGTGTGCTTGAATTGTTAATCAAAATGGTGCCGTTGCCGGGGAGTGGTGTTGTTTAAAATACTTTTATTGAAGTTGAATTGTGATCTTTTTGGTTGTAGTTGAATCGACGTACTTTAGTTTTTGTTTTGTGTTGCTTGTGTTGAACAAAGGAAGAGATGAGTGTAAACGAGAGTAATGGTAGCCAAGTGGGTCTCCAAGATGATATTGGGAACCTTAATGATGTAAATGACCCAGATGTGAATAACCCAATTCCATTGGGTGGTGTGGGTGCAATATGTCTACCTCTAATTGAAGGGAATGTCGTCTTCCATGTTACAAGCACAATGCTACAACTCCTCCCAATGAAGGGATTATATGGAGGATTGGCTCACGAAGACCCACATGAGCATATTCGGAACTTCATGGATGTTTGTGGTCTATTCTCATTCAAGAATGTATCACAAGAATCAGTCTGTATCATGTTGTTCCCATTCTCTTTGATGGGTGAGACTAGTAAATGGTTGGCTGAGTTGCCAAGGGACTCCATCACCTCTTGGGATGAGCTTACTACAACATTCCATGTGAGATTCTTTCCCCTGTCAAAGATGATGACCCTTAGGGATAGTATCCAAGGTTTCAAACGCTTAGAAGGTGAACCTATCCATGAGACGTAGCTGAGGTTTAAGAAGTTTGTACTTCAATGTCCAACCCACGGGCTGCCAAATCATATATTGCAGCAGTACTTCTATAGGAGCCTTGACTCGGTGAACAAAGGAGTTGTTGATCAACTTGTTCCCAGAGGTATAATGCAACAGCCTTATGAAGTAGCGTCTCAGCTCGTTGATGGCATGACCAAGATCAATAAGGCATGGTACACTCGTAAATATCAAGTCTCTCCTCTCACTTTTAGAATGACAAAAGAGCAGATAAAAAAGGATCAAGAGAGAGACCAAAACATGGCCAAAATGATGACCCAACTAGATCTATTGGCAAAAAATGTGATGGGTAGTGGTATGAAGAGTGTTAATGTTGTGGGTGTTGGTGGAGCAAACCCTGAAGAAGCTCAGTTTGAAGCATTGTACAATGAGGAAGTGAACTTCCTAGCTAATCAAGGTGGAAGTTATCGTTCAAACTATCCAAGGCCGGGTGGAAATCCGTGTTGGAATAGAGATGAGGGATGGAGAGACCGTGACAAAGAATGGTGTGATCGTAACGCCACTTTGAAGGAAAGAGAGGGTGACAAAGATAGGTACGTCCCACCCTATGAGCGACAAAAGCCCAAGGAGTCTGAAAATGTCCGTACAGAAGACATGCTCTCACATAATATCAACAAAGTTGAAGGTTCGAACAAAGTGTTAAAAGAGATGAAGGAGGATGTCTCTACACTTAATCAGACGGTCACCTCCCATTCCGTGTCAATCAAGAAGTTGGAGACCCAAATGGGTTAAATTTCTTCTCATTTGAATCCAAGGCCAAAAGGGGGCCTACCAAGTGATACCTTGGCAAACCCCAAAAATGAAGCTTAAATTGGTATTTTCGTCGTGCCATGACGTTAACTAAGGCGCTTCTTGGGAGGCAACCCAAGTTTTTAATGCTTTAGTTTTTGATTTTGAATAACGGGTGTTGATTATGTAGTTTGAAAAGTGATAAGTGTTGGAAAATGGGTAGTTTGTCGAGCTAAAGTCCAGTCGATGACATGCCAAATAGGTCGGCGAGCCCCGACTTGGACCACTGTTGGAACCACCAAGCTTAAAGGGAACTCTATAAAACTCGATGGGCTATATGCTCATTCGGTGACTCGCTGAACAGGTCGGCGAGCCCGACTTTGTCCGCCGTTTGAAACCCCAAATTGCTGGGAGTCCTGTAAAACTCGACGAGGTAAAATACCACTCGACGCATCACTGTGTGGTTCGGCGAGCACGACTTACTCCGCCGAAGGTGCCGCGAGCTAAAAGGTTTTAAAGGCCAAATGGTTTAAAATTTCAAAATCCTCCATTTTCTCTCAATTTTAACACTCGTACCCTCTCACCCAACTTTATATCTGGCTTATTTCTTGTTTTAACCCGCTTATTTTGTGAAATCATTGCTCGAAATTGTGGAACTTTGCCGCCTAGCTATACAACTCTTGAATTCGACATAAAGGTTGGCTTTTCGAACCCCGTTCTTTAATTTTGTGGTTGAAATCAAATGCAATAGGTAAATTTATTGTTGTTTTGTGTTGGGTAATTGTTATAATCGTGTTTAAGTGTTGGTTTGCCTGTAACAAAATAAAATATGTGCCTAAGTGCCTTAAATTGATCGATTCCCATGTTCTTGCTTGTAAAATTGAGTCTAAATTATTGGGTTGCGGTGTTAATGTGTTGGGTTTAGTGGGGTGAAGTATAAGTAACCCCAAATTGTGCTAAATGACGTAATTTGCCCAATGATGGAGCGTTTGACGTCATTCTTAAAGGCACAAGTCGTCAAATGACTAATTTTGGCCAAATCGGGGAAAGTCTGAGTACCTCGAGGGCATGGGTAGTATGGGTCTAACCTTAATTTGAGGGTGTGTGTTTAATTTTGAATTCTGGGGCTGAGGATGTGATTTTGATAAAAAGGGTTGAACACTAGCACGTTGGGCCGTTTAGCGAGCTAAGTCGAGCTCACCGAGTGGTTTGGCGGTTCACCAAAGTCCCCCTCAGATCGCGCTTAATTTCCAATTTTGGTTGAGTTTGTTCTTTAAATTTTGGCAAGATGCCTGAGCTCGTCGAGTTCACTCGGCGACTTGCCGAAATGTCTTCTAGATCGCCCTTCTACTCCCCTAATCCCTAAAATACACTGTAACTTTTGGCAAGCTACTTGTAGCTCACCGATTGGTGTCGGTGATTCACCGAATGGCCCTGAACATCACCTACCTGCCCTGAATTTTTGAAAATTTTGTGCTAGTACTTTCGGTGAGCGCAATCTGGCTCGCCAAAAACCTCGGTGACTCACCGAACGGTTCGGCGAGTCTTTCTGCAACTAAAGTTCTGCATTTTTCTTGAACTTCTTTTAAATTTTTTCTGTGTGTTTTGTAGGAATGGCTAGAACCAAAGTGTCAGGAAGAGACATGTCACCCCGTAAGAGGGCACGATGAGTAGTTATAAATGAGGATGCAACTGCATCTAGGGCAAAGGCATCCAAACTCCGTACAAAAGGAGGAAAAGGCAAAGGAAAGGGCAAGGTGCCTGTGGTGGAGTTACTGAAGGCCAGATCCGACAGTGAGAGAGTCTACGAGACTCACCTCCCGTCATCAGACAGTGAAGGAGGGTCCCACGATTCTCAGGCTTCCATATATGAGCCTGAGGATGACCAACTTTTACATGCCCGGAAAGCAGAACTGCGCTCCAAGGGGATGCATGATCAGTCTAGGATCCCGGTGCCTCAGACTCCTCTTCCTCCTCCAGCTTCAACTCAGACTGTGGTCCCAGCGCCACCTGTACAATGTCCTCCTCCCCGGTCTCTCAATAGACTAAAGGTCGAGGGACTGAGGACTATTATAGAAGAGACCATCCACAAATGGTGTGGTGGACAAATATCCTGAGATATGGCGCACCCTTAAATCCCACAAATTCAAAATTTTCACTAAACCCCGGGGCTCCTACATTCCTAATTGGGTCCGGGAGTTCTACTCGGCCTACAGAGACTTGGTGCCACAAGGGAAGAGGAAGGACAGTGCTTTCAAACCAATTGATTAGGTGAATGTCCGGGGAAAGAAGGTGAAATGTGAAAGTGATGACATAAATGCCGTTTTGGGATGTACTTATAACTTCATGGATGACTACCAGAGTATGATTCAAACAAAAATATTGGCTAACTTAAAAGGTTGGCTGGCTTCTCTTCTTTCTAACAGTATCCTAGGTGGATTGAGGCAGGAGTGCCAATAGAGAAGAAGGATCTCAATGTGGCGGTGAGGTATTAATTCAGGTTTATTAGTAGTACGATCATGCCATCCCAGAACAAGTCTATCCTCCGCCACCCAAATGAGGCATGCCTTGGATCTATTATAGCTAGGAAGAGCCTCAATTTAGGTGCAATCATTGAGCAGGAGATGGCCATGAGGGCCAAGCAGCACCAGACATCTCTTCCCTTTCTAGTGTTGATCACTAAGCTATGCAGACGGGCTAGTGTTCCTCGAGATGAGAAGACGGATGTGGAGATGACACCCACCTCCTCTAATGAAAACCGGCGTATTGAGGCCGAGTATCAGAAGGATGAGGTTGAGAGAAGGAGGACAGCCCCGGTAGACATTTCCTCGGGAACTGATATTGATGTGTTACTTGCAGAGGCAATCATGCCTACCCTGGCTACTAGGCCTTCAGGTACTTCTAGCTCAACTCCTTCTAAGGTCCCACGTTCTTCTACTGCTTCCCCGCCTCTAGATCTGCTGTTGGTACTACTACCTCCAGACCTCCGATCACCCAAGACATGCTGCTCAACATAGGGTACCTAGCCCATTCAGCTGATGTGTGTGCCTCCCGTCTAGAGGTCACGGTTCCCGATATGATTGAGAGAGCTCTCACTGTTGCATTGACACCTCTCAAAGCTTCTATTGATGCCCTCACAACGAGGATAGAGGTCTGTGAGAGAGGCTAGTGAGCTACTAATGAGGTGACAGCCTTAAAGGCCGTGATTGCAGAGTTGAGGAAAGATGTGGACCAACTGAAGTCCACTAATATATCTCTGATTTTTGGGACTATGGAGATCCCTGATGATCCGAGCATAAATATTCTAGCTCATTCTGATACACCTCCGGCTACCACTGGAGATGAGATTAGAGCTGATGATGTGGCTGCAGAGTCCGAGGATGAGACTGATGAGGAGCAGCTCGGTAGTTAGGAGGAGACTATTTTTGAGGGCCTTACTGACTTGGAGGAAGCTATGGTAGATTCAGTTGTTCAGGCCTCCTTGAGGGATACGTCCATGGTAGGCTCCAGTAGAGCCAAGGTTGATGAGAGAGCGGGCACTGATGCCCAACCTGAGAGTGTGACCCCGGGCATTGATGCCCAGACAAATGGAGTGGCTGAGATGCAGACTTCACCCCAGGCTTAGCTTGGCAGGATGATTTCCACCCCCCTCTCTGTTACGTTTTATACTCTGTTTCTGTTTTAGTTGCATTTGAGGAAAACTGCTTATTTTGTTGGGTAGGGTGAGGTATTTCCATACATACCTCTTGTGTTTGTTTTGTGAATATTGGACTATGAATATTTAGGCTTATTTGTTTTTTTATATATATCTTGGTTGTTGAATTGTGTTGTGGATGTTTTTAGCTTGTGGCCCATTGTTTTGAAAGAAATTGGTTTTGAACCTAATTTAAAATTTTGCCACCTCTTTTGTGTGTGATTGTGGTTGTTCTTGTGCAAATTTGTGTGTCGGATGTGATCAATACCGATGACTCGAATAGTGCTCTTAATTGAACGAAATTAATGTGCGGCTACGATGAGGCAAACAAAGTTACATAGGCAATATATGAACTTTTAGCATCTCGTTGTGACTAGCCGGTTGTTGAATGAGTCTCATGTGATGATCATTGCACGCTAGCTAGAAAGTGTGGAGTCTTGTTTGATATTGGTACCAATTCCTTGTGTGATGAGATTACTTTAAACATTGTGTGTGATGAAACCTAGAATTTGTCCTGTTGGTCCGATTGATTGAGTGATGCAAGCACTTGAAATGATCTTAGGCAAGAATTTTGAAGAGTGAACCAACTTGAAAATATACCTCTTTTGTGGCAAACCTTGTGAGATGTGTGAACCTTGCTTGGCACCTTTTGAGCCTTACCCCTTTTCTTGGAAGAAACTTAAGCAATTGTGACCTCTTTTTATCCATTCACCCATAACTTTCATGAAGTATGGTTTGTTTGAATAGCCAACTTAGACCACAAGCCTAAATTGGGGATGTGGTGAAAAGAAAAGGAAAGTTAAGAAGTGTGAGAAATCCCCCTTTGTGTGATTGCTTTGAAAAAGATGGAACCCCTCCATGTAAAAAAAGAAAGAGAAAATAGAAACGGAAATGAAAAAGAAGAAAGAAAAGAAAAAGATCGAAAAAGTTGTGAAATAAAGTAGTGAAAATTGCAAAAGAAATGAGGTATCCAGTGGTTCATATGAAGTTGAATAATGGAGTGGATTATGAGCATGTTTGAAATGTTAAAGAAAAGGAGGAAAGTGATGTTCAGACCATAGTCCATGAAGGTAGAAACCACTAAGCCTAAATGACCATACCTTTACACTCAGCCCCGTTACAAGCCTTGAAAAGACCTTTGTGATCTTGAGTGAGCTGAAACAAATTATGATTGGAAAATAAGGGAAAACCTATGGGTGAAGTCATGCATGTGTTCATCTTTGTGAGTGTGAGAGTTGCATGTCATTCCGGGACTTTAAATTGTTAAAGAATTTTGTGTGAATATGGAATCATCTTTGTTGTGAGGGCATTGGAATACCTTTGTTGAGTTTGGACTTGCATTTAAAGCAAGTATTGTGAACTTTAACATATTTGATAATGGTGAGTCACAATTTTAATCTTTGAGTACACAATTGGGCATTGTATGTGTAGTTTGAACTTTTTGTGTGCATTCACGTTGAGTCTAATGAAGCACTACTTGAGACATCCTTATTGAAATGCTAATCTTGAGTTTTACTTACGGACAAGCAAACGTTTAAGTTGGGGGAGTTGATGAGTCCGAGATTTGGACTCATTTAGGGCTTTGTTTTGATAATGCCTTGTTTATGCTATAAACTGATGTTAAAGCCTTGAATTTTAGGTATGTGGACTAAGGAGCAAAGCAAGGACACTAACAGGAAAAAAAGAACAAAACAAGCTGAAGAAGTGGAGAAGAGCAATCCTGGTGATCGCCAAGACCACTCGGCGAACCGTCGAGTGGCTCTTCAAACCGCCTAATGTCCCCCCAGTGTGCCAGCCCTGAGGGAAGAAACCAAGTCGACGATAGATATGGGCAGCCGACGAATCGTCGTTGAGTTCTGCGATGACAAAATGGATCGACCAAAGTTACAGGACTTGAGGATGCTGAGAACCAATTCAAAATGGCGATGGAAGAGAGCAAAAGGCGGATCGCCGAACCACTCAGTGAGCCCGACTTACCTCGCCTAATGGCCTTTCAGGCCAAACTTTGGGGAACTATAAATTGAACTTTGAACTATAAATTGAGTATCTAGCTGTCATTGAGTAAAGTTTGCTTGGGAGTTTTAGAGTTCCATTGTAGACTTTGAAGCTTTTTGGAGGCTCATACTTAAATATTTGCAAGTGGGTTTTTGAATTTAACTTTTGGAAAACATGGTAAAGGCTTGGAGACTATTACCCAACTGATGGATAATCTAGTTGGTAATTGTTTTTATCTTTTTATAATGTTTAGCTAAAACTCCAATTCTTGGGTTGTGATTATGGGTTGAATTAGCTTATGGGTATTGATTATTACTAATTTAAATGCTATATTGAAGTGAATTTAATCATTAGCTGTGTTTTAATCTATGAATTGTAGTTGCGAATACAGTTCTAACTTTTAGTTCCTAGCTTGCTGGAGAAAGAGGTTTTTGAACCAAAGCTTTTGATTAATGGTTTGTAGGTACTGGGTTGATATGGGTTCAGCTCAAAAGAGTGAATCCTAAACCAAATCCTACCCATCTTGCTTGAGAGAGAGGATGCATTAAGGTTGTGAGTTGTTCTTATTTGTTAAGCTTGTTGATGTTTTAGAGAAATCACTTGAATCGAAGTAGTTGTTCGAGAGAAAGCTATTTCAATCATAGCCCAGCTTACCCACTTATATTTAGCTATTTATTAGTAGATTCAATTACCCATATAGAGAAATTTGCCTATAATCAATCACATCCCGAGAATTCTTCTCTTTACTGTTATTTCGTTGTTGTTTGATTGTTTCGTAGCTGATAATTGCAAACCAAAATCCCCCATCTGACATTTTTTGTCACCCCCTTTGACTTGTTTATTTGTCTTTTTCGATAATTTCTATTCCTATAACTATTTAAACCACTTTTGTACTTCATAACTGAATTTGAACACGTACCGCTCCCTGTGGGTTCAACCCCAACTCTTCGTTGAGTTTTATACTGCGTAACGATCGTTTGCACCTAGATTTGGATGAGGTGTGCTTGAAACGTTAATAAAAAATATGTACACTAATTTTTTTTATTTTTTTATTTAAATATGGGCAAGACACATTTATTGAATAAAGGGGGTTCAAACATAAATGACTCGGGTTCAAAAGTGACCCAAGCCCAAAACAAAAAACCATCAACAATAAACTGAAACGACCAAAAAAACAAAAAGGAAATGAATTGTCGGAACCAAGTGCTGCTCCTATTAGCTCAACAATGGTCGTACATGCAGCTACTGGAGGTCATTATCTCTTTGAATCAAACATGGCAGAACTGCATTAAACTTGAGTGGTATCCATTTGAGTGTTCAAAAATCTCACGAGCACCATGAATCTGACTCGGTGAAGACTTCTTCAGTTCAACATTGTTTTACATTTTTGTCTATTAAGGTCAAGGATCTAATCCCTTTGTTCATCACCTAAATCAATGTTAATCAAAAGAATAACATAATTCATCCTTACTCGTGCATATTCAGCTCAAGAGAACTGATACCACTACATCATAGTTCAGGATATCGTAGTTGTTTTCTTTAATCTTGATCTATATACGCTTGAATTACAACATACTACACTCTATGGAGAGTGTCTCTTTCCTTTTTCTATCATGTAATCCTTCCTATGAGTATTTGTTTGTCATGTTACTAGTAATCTTTTAACTTGATCCATGATTTCTGTTCTGCCATTTCTTTATTTTCAGCTTTGGTCATCCTTGCTTGTCTGCTTGAATTATTTTTCTCGCTTGTATTGACATATCTTCATTAGAGAGAAATTGCATTACAGTACTTGTAAAATCATACACAGGGTTAGTTAAAAAAATTAGTCAAGTTGTTGGCTTCCCTAAAAGTGTGTACTACCACCACCTCCCTCTCTTTTAGGATCTCCTGGATGCATTTTATGTTCATTGATATACCCCATGGAATTTCCTAGATTCCATCTAAAATCTTCTTAATAATCAATGAATCCTTTTCCATCACAAGAGGTAAAAGATCATTCTGAACACAATGGTTAAAACTATCTTTGAATGTTTTAACCTTATCTTATAAAGCATCACATAAATTATACTTCTATGCTTCAGCAAATACCAAGTCATCCTGGCTATCTCTCACACAAAAAGGCCTTAGAACAACATTGAATCTTGTACTTATTTGAGCCATTAGTGTTGCATTTGTAATTCTTGCATGAGGGTGAACCCACCTAACAACTTTACAAGAAATAATAGGAGTATAAGATTCTAGAAATTGAAAAATCTAAGGTCAGGACTTAGGCACATTAACAAGTCAAGGATATCTAGAAGAAGTCATTAGATGAATGTTTCTATTTATCTCTCTCCATGGCATTCTTGGACATTCTTCCTCCATGCTTTGTAATATATATATATATATATATATTTAAATAATTCCAAATGATAAATGTTGGAAGGGCTATAATCAGTGGCTTCACGTTAGTAATACAATCAACACTCTACCAATTATCTAGGATTTGTTGAAGTTGAACAAAAGAAACCATGTATCTCAGTTGCACCACCAAAAGTTATCCATAAAGAATTAGAATCAGTGTGCAAGACACACAAAAAGGTGGTTAATGGTTTCTTTTATTAAGTATGACCAGCAACAACATTCCCCAGAATCGGCTAATCTATTTTTAACCAAGACATATGAATTTCTTGAAACCACATCCTCCATAACAGAAAATATATTCTTAATGGAATACCCTTTTCCCATATGTTCATAATGCCTAACTGGTTCCTCTTCCTTTGTCTAATCATGTTCCAAGAACTACCCATTATAAATTTTCCTTTACTATTTGGCATCCACTAAGGTTTGTATTTTTCTTCTGACAGCTTCACAGTCCTCATGACATTAACCACATGATCACATACTTCTTTCTTTAGTAACTCAGCATCACATTCATGTTCCATCCATCATGCTCCATGATACAATGAACATCTTCATAACCTTTTGTTGATCCATGTGTAATAGGTAACACATAATGAAGAGCTTATAATTGTATCCAATTATCATACCATAGACTAGCATGACCACCTCTAGGTTTCCACCATATCTCTTGATTTATCTTATCTCTGGCTTGCAACATTAACTTTCATACCTGAGATCCACCCTTCCATTCAACAATTTGTGGCTTGTGTTTTTTTGCAATACTTGTTTCATAAGAAATTAGCCCGTAAAGACCTCTTGGTCCTTAAATTCCACCAAAGGCTGGCAAATAGTGCCTATGAAACATCAAACAAAGACCTAAATTCTAGACCTCCTTTTTCTCTGAGTATATCTTCCGAAGCCATCCACTACTTTGATCTTCCTTCCTTCTTAAAATTTCATATAAATTATATAAAAATTATATGGATGTCGTAAATGATACATTTAGGAGGTATGATAATAGAAAGTAGAGATATTGGCATACTTTACAAAACATGATTAATAAGCACAACCTTCCCTCCAAAAGATAACAATTTACCCTTCCAAAGTTATAGCTTATTTTGAATCTTATAAATCAAATCAGTAAACTCAGTTTTCCTTTTCTTGGCATACTCTATATGACAACCAAAATAAGTTAAAGGAAACTTACCTCTCAATAAACCAGTTGTCTCTTCTACTATCTTCACTAACTCGGTAGCAGCCTTACTAAACAAGTAAAAAAGGATTTTCTCCTTATTAATCTTCTGGCCTGACTAATTTTCATATTCCCGCAACACATGCATTATTAATAAAAGAGAATTATTTTCTGTTGATGCAAAGATAATATTATCATCTGCATAAGCAAGATGATTCAACTTATCACTTCCTTTAGGCATTCCAAAATCATGAAATTCATTGTTATAAAACAACTTATTTAAGGTTGTGGATAAGACTTCAACTGATAATATAAATAAGGCAGGTGATAGGGGATCCCCTTTCTTAACCTCCCTTGATGAATGGAAAAAATTATGAGTTTGTCCATTTATAAGAATAAAATACCAGTTATTAGTTGTCATGATCTGAGCCTACATCCTGAACGTGAATGCCACTCGAGAACCATTGTTGGTCCCCAAGAGAACTCTCATCCTGGTTGACTATAAGCAGAAAACTAACTCAAGCAAAACTAGGCTTAAAGTAGAATTTGTTCTCAAAATAAAACTCAACTCGAATGTCTGAGAGTACTCATTGCAATAATTATAATAGTTTGGAAAACATCTTTAAAAGAAAGAAAGTACTTAGAGACTCCTCGACTTTTTCTATCTATGAATCCTCTACTATTAAAGATGGATGTTGGGACAAAACCCACGCCATCTCAAAACTACTAAACTGAAAGTAAATGTGAAGTCCTCCGGAATACAAGGAGGCTTACCAAAAGCTAAGTGGAGTGTAGAGTGCTATCAACGAAACACTTGTTGTTGATCTTGAACACCTATATCAACATCATAAAAGGATACAGGTCGAAGGACATCAGTACATTTGAATGTACGAGTGTAATATAGCCGAAGTGAAAATAACTGAATGAAAGGGCTACAATCAATAAAACATAAACTCAACTGAATGTAAATGATCAAAGGAATGAAATCATTTAAACTTTACAAAAATACTTACTCATCTATGAAACTCAACATAATAAGTGATACATAAAAATACACTTTAACTCTATTGGGAGATTCTCTAACCGACAACCATCACTATGAGCTAAGAGATGATACAACATCTTGTCCACACTGCCAGAACTGTCCTATATCGTGCTGGGATATAAAACCTCTCAACTAAGTGGATCCACTAAGTAATAAGGATTCATCTAAAAAGTATGATCTTGTACCCATGTTGGCAAGACATATTTTATGGGGGCTGTGAGTTGTCTAAACTGTCCCTCATATCGATGCTCA
Source organism: Solanum acaule (assembly GCA_036250505.1). Classification (NCBI taxonomy): domain Eukaryota; kingdom Viridiplantae; phylum Streptophyta; class Magnoliopsida; order Solanales; family Solanaceae; genus Solanum; species Solanum acaule. The sequence continues at coordinate 24,773 of JAJOOR010006139.1, read as the reverse complement.
ATACTACTCCTAATAATTTATACTCTTGCTCAAATGTATAAAACATAATCTTTCTCTGGTTTGAGATAATTTCTCAAACTATCCTCTTAAAAGAGGTAACTACTCTGAAACTCATTCCTCATTTAGAAAACAAGGTTTCTCTTTGCTCCATGTGAAAATACATTCTCTGTGTTGAGATAATTACTCAAAAAGGTCTTTTTAAGAGGTAATCGCTTTCTACTCAATCATTCTAAAAACTCTTCTACTTTTCTCAAAATAATACTCTTTTTCTTTAAGTGAAAATGAAACATTTGAAAAATACTTAGTTCCCTTATACTCTTGCTCAAATCTTGGTTAAGCTCTTTCTCAAAAATTCAGTTTAAGACAAAAATGTTGTCTTTAAAAGATTCTCAAAATTTATAACTCAAAGTAGGGTTCATGTTGAAATATAGACATATACAACTCAACTCAAGGATCCCGATAACAATATAGAAACTCAATACTCAGAACTCAAGAACTGAAAGCTCAACGATACTACTCATCTCAAGAATACTCAATTAATAGGGTTTATGCTAATATAGAAATGAACGAATCAACTCAAGAATATCAATGCATAACATATAGAAATTCAATAATTAGGAATAGAATTTTCAAAAAAAAATTCAGGAACTTAAGAACTCAAAATCAACTCATCTCAAGAATACTCAAATCTAAGGATAGAACCCTAGATTACTCTTTTAATGATTTGAAAGTAGATGTAGTGCGTGAGGACGAACTAGTCCAACATTATGACAGCCTTACATACATGGGTGATAGAACTCAAAGAATGCTCGAAACCCTAGCTTTTCTCCTCTTAAAACCTTGCTCTAATGTCTTAGAGTGTTAATGAACATAAAAGAATTGATTAACACTTTATAAGCCCTTAATTAGGTGTAAAATGTCGTAGCTTAGGCTTAAAATATGGGTTAAAATGACGTAGTTTGAGTACCAAGCGCATATGGAAAAGACCAAAATGACCCCAACTTAAAATCTGACGAGGTGACTTAGAAGGGGGGCTTTATGGAACGTTTAAGGCTTCACAGCCCGTGAAGCACTTCAAGGGTCGTATAGCCGGCCGTGAAGCTTTACCTGCCCGATAGGTCTTCATCAAAAAGGGCATAACTTTTTACTCCGAACTCAAAATGAGAAACTTGGTGGCATTGGAAAAATGACTCAAAGAACTTTAATTTGATTGGTCATGGGCCACCTAATTCATTTTGTGCTGAGAGATATGATCGTTTGAAGTTGACCCAACTAGGGATTCTAGTGACCTCAATTCATATCCAGAATCATTCACACACTAAAGAATTGACCTTAACACCTAAGAACAATTAAGAATCACTCTGTACGACCTTATACTTAAATGAAGAATGGGTCGAGTCTTAACTTAATAAAAATCGGGGTGTTACATTAGCTGTAATTCTAAAATCAAATCAAGAACTGATTCATCAAATCCCATTTGAGATAAAACTAAATTCCAATTCACTCTATCATATGTTTTTTCCATATCTAGCTTGATCACCACATTTCCAGGTTTTCCCCTCTTCCTTATGTCAGTGATAATTTCTTGAGCTAAAAACACATTCTCTGCAATATTCTTACCCTTCACAAATTCAGATTGGTTTTGAGAGATTAGCCTTGGTAATAACCCCTCCAACATGTCATGCAGAATTCTAGAAATAACCTTGTTAATAAAATTACTTAAACTAATAGGTCTCAAGTCTAAACATTGAAGTCTCCACCTATCATCCAAGATATTCAATAATTGTACCAAATGTTATACAAATCTTCCCAGAAGCTTATCTCTCCATTGTAAAACACTTAGTATATACCACAATAAAAAAGTAACTGATTACCATTTTCAAATGTCAATTGTAAGGTCAATCATTTAGCAGAGTTAGAAGAAACTCCAACCTAAATGTTCTCTTTCATAAATACCTAAATTTGACTATTAGAGTGAACTGCATGTCCAATCTTCTTTTGAATTTTGAATTTCCTAGTGTCTAAAAGGTTCCGTCAAGGAAACTAGGAAAAATTATGATGTTTGTTCAATATTTGAACCCTATGGGAAGCATTATAGGTTCTAACATACCTTATGTTCCAAAACAAGGCATTGTACATCATATAACAGAGTTCTTTACTATCCTTTTGGCATTGAGTCCTTGTTGGCATTAATTCAATATCCTTCTTGGGTTTACCTTTCTTTGGCTTAGGTGATAGACAAACTTCCTGATGAACCTAAACCTCCACCTCCAGAAGCCCATCACCATCATCTTCCTCATTATCTTCAATAAGTGTATCAGTATCCTTTAATAATGTTATGTCACCTATTGTGTTTGTAATTGCATCCTCCGGTATAATTTGATGTGAAACTATGCCATGTAACTTCTCTATGTGAGTAGATTTTTGGGCAGTATTTTCAGTTATGTTGATCAACTTTTGTTCTTCGTCTTGTCTAGGTATCACCTTATCTGACTTAACAATTTGATTTTCTAGTTGTATGACCTATTTGTGCTCTCCTTCAGGAGGATCTTCCTTCCAGTAAATTCATTACCTGGAGAGGTTCTTCATAGCAGACATTCCTTAACATCTCCTCATTATCTTCTATCCCTTGATTAATACTGCTTACAATAGTTCTGTTCATATCTTTCTCCCTATCATTATCAGTAATATCTTGAGATAATTTATTGTATCCTAATTATTCTGATTTTGTTCTCTTTTGATGACAGATGCATCCCTTTGTTGGCTACTATTCTCAACAACTCTCCTCAATTCATCAACTATTAGACATGTTGTAGTTGTTTCTTTAGTGTTTTTTTTATCAATGCCTTCATGTGTTTCCTGTTGTTGTTTAGTAATGGTGTTGATATTAGTAACAATCTATCTTTGTTGATTACTAAAGTTGTGGTAGCCCAATTCTTGGTGGATACTTCGTGATGTCTCTACTAATTTTCTTTTCCATGGTTTCTGGTTTGTGTTGCATTTCTACATATGTATGTTTATTACTATGTTGCTTTGCATCAATCTCCTTAGGTATTGTGAGTGTCTCATTTTCCCCATCTTCTAGGATAGAAAAAGAGTTTCCATCAGAGGTTTATTCATATTTGATTGATTAGAATCCTTTTCTGTCTCCTTATTGATAATTTTGTCGGTAGGGTTCAGTATCTCTTTATAATTTTCTTCCTCCTTTTTTGATTATTTTCCTTCTCTTTCTCTTCAGCTACATTGCTTGTTTCCCTATTATTTGCTATCTTTTCCCCTGGATGTTCATATGTTTTACTAATGTTGTCTTCAATTCTGTATGTAAGCTTCTGCAAATCTCATAATTATGTCCTTGTACCTTACAATGTTTACAATAAATAGAAATCATGTCATACTGAATCTTCACCTGTTCAATTCTTGATTCTTTAGTCCCTCCATTCACAATTTTCATTTCAACATACTTTGGAAAATCTGACATACGATCAACTTGCAGTTTTACTCTTGCATAACTTGGCCTGATTTAGTTGATTGTAGCCAAATCAAAATGTAAGGGTTTACCTATTGATGAGGCTGATGAGAAGATAGAATATTTAGCAAAATATGTAGGCTTAAGATCAGGGAATGAGATCCAAGCCACGACCTGTGTAGTTTCATAATCAACTTTAAATTTCTCATCATATATGGAAGACCTTATAGAATATTAATATTAGTTCTTAGCCAACATATAGTAGATATTTTTTGACATAAGGTTTATAAATCCTCATGTTGATTCAGCCTTATAAGTACATATCGATTTCTTAGTTAACCTATCTTACAATCTTCTTTAATGTTGCATTGTCTAGGAATATGTCACGACCCAACCCACCGGGCCGTGTGGGCACCTACCCTAACACCCTAGTAGGAGAACCCTCATATACCAATAATTAAAACATGCGAAAAATTAAAGAAAAACGGAGGTAAATGAAATAATAAGGTTCCATAAATAAGAACTTTTAAAACAATTACGGGTTAATACTTGTAAAGTAATTAACACCCCCAAAGATCTAGTCCAAACATGTACAAGAGCTATTAAGAGTACTAACAGGACATAATAAATAAAAGACACAGCTCCCACCATGCGGAAGGAAAAGTAGAAGCTGCCGGAGAATTTCTCGTCTTCATCTAATGAAACATCACCAACCTGCATACATTCTATGCCAAAAAGACATAGCAAGAGTAGTATCAAGACAAAACCACACGTACTGGTAGGCATCATCGGTCAACCCGATGCCCACCACATAATATAAGAATCAACTAGCAAGATCATGCAATAAAACCACCCACTTGTCCACCTTTACCCTCTCTCAAATACCTCAAAATTACGCTAGCACCCTTACTACTACATCCAATTTAGTCAACCCTCCTTACTAGGTTCTTACTCATGGTCTAACCTTTCTAACCCCTGGAAGAGTCCACAAATAGAACTCCAAGCATTCTGACTAACCACTCACGACATACCCTTACGTTCTCTTCATATTTCCCTACCCCTTGCCACATGGCACATTTATCAAGGCTTCTAACTACTAACCACAAACCCCTTTCTCCAAGATGGGATCTACCTAAGTATTTTGGTCACGTACACTACCCCCACTTCTCGCCCTTGCAACACACAGACAACCCTATCTCTCAATTATTACGACCCTTAAACCCTTGGCCGTTCCCGATTTATTCAACAACGAGATACGTAACAAGTTTACTCAACATAGAAGAACAATCAGATATAAGTCCTCATAACCATACAACATCTCCGGGGAAATATAATATCAATTATCAGTACGAACAATGTTCAATTTCACAATCCTTAAGATATGCAATTATTTCAAGTCATTGGTCCTCTCATGGAACCCAAACCCAAATTGTTAGCATACCGGAATGTGGTACCCGATCCACTGTTTATGCCGGAACTTGGCAACCGATCCCATATTTATGGTAGAATGTGGCAACCAATCCAAGTTAATGTGTCGGAACGCAACACCCGATCCATTCAATAGGCCACAATCACAATCACAAATACATTCTCATAATCATACAATCAAGTCATGATTCATGGCATACCTCATTCAATTAATCTCATATACGATTAGTGTGATCAATAGAGCAGTATTTGCATACATACATGCATTATCACGATGTAATTACTAACATAAATCACACTAATATGAATTCACAGCCATCACAATGAAGTATTCATTGACACATATCACTTAATCAATAACTCGACCATACTTAGCCCTAGTTCATCATCTAAGGCTTTTTCCTATGATTTAGTCATCTTTTGTTCGGTGCACGAAGGCCTACACATAAATCCTACCATTGATTTTCATTATACTACGCAGTGGACACAAATTTATAACTACTCAATTAATAAAACCTAGCCTACCTTGACGCTAAGCAGTTGCACGGAGTTTTTGGCTTGGAATCTTATTTCCGGACTTCGTGACGGTGATCATGACCGGAAATCACAATCCATCGATCTCCTTATACTAGAAATTTCCTTCTCCTTCCTTCCCAATCTTAGAGCAGCTTTTTGGGGGTTTCTAGGGTAATTTACATCTAAATTAGGTATTTTAGGAAGAAGGAGAAAATAAGATTTCACGTTATTTACATTCTTTGTCGCCTATCCCGCTCTGGCACTACCTTACCCCATTGTGGCGCCGCTGCCCTAGCGACATCTAGCCCGCTCTGGCGGGATAGTGGCCCAGAAATTTCCCAAAATTTTGCTTTTCTTAAATAACGACGGTTCGGGTCGTTACAATAGATATCAATTTACCCCTCGTTCGTCTCTAAAATACTAGTGCACGGATCCTCACACGCCCTATTTCAGGTTACTTCTAAACTAAAGAATTGGTCTATTATAGAATCCACGACGGATGGTGACTCTTCCAAATCGAAACTCAAAAGATGCTATACTCCAAGGGGTCGGTTAGGAATTTTAAGGCAATACACGAAGAAAAGAATGCGGCCTATCTACACATCCTGACCCCGCCAGGGCGGCAACCCTTCCACTAAGGCGAGGCCGCTGTGGTGAGGATACTCCCCTTAGAGCGGGAGATCGGGAAACAATACATAGCGGGAAAAGATCATTTTCCCCCTTTCCTCACTAAGCTTTGCCAAAAATCTTAAAAACACTCTCAATCACTTTGCTCCGAACGTCAATTCTAAGGTAATGTTCTTGCTCCCTATTCTCTTTACTTCAATACTTAACTAACAACGATTGCATGACACTAATCGATTGGGTAGAATAGGTTTTTGGGGGTAGTTTTTTTAAAATGAAATAGGTTGCTTGTTTTGAAGAATACTTAGCATGGATACATTCCTTACATCCCCAACATCTTCACAACGTCCTGGGCATAAGGATTAACTAGAAATACGGTCGAATTAGTACCAAAATGTGTAGGGGAAGTTGAAATGTTTCTTGGTGTAAAACTCGGATTTGGGCACTGTTTAGGGGTTATTTCGCTAAAATGATTGCATATTTAGGTATTAGGGTACTTTATAGGTCTCAAATGCGGAGTACGAGGCCAAGCTGAGAGAGATGGACCTGGGCTAGTTAAGGGACACCCTGATCGAGCCTTCTCGCTAAGACCAGGTCTACTGGGCTACTTCTGAGGGCATCACTATCACGAACTGGTCACCTGATGCTAAGAGGTGGCTACACTTGGTTACCATGAGGATTCGCCCGTCGGGCAACCCCACCGACGTGACATTCCCTCGGGTTTTGGTGGTGGCATGTGCAATACAGGGTATCGAGCTAAATGTGGGGGCACAGATCATCTCAGAGTGGAAGATTTTGTATCAGGGTAATAAAAAGGCGTTCTTCCTGCCTGGAATGGTGACTGATCTATGCAAGCAGGCAGGAGTGCCACTTCTAGACACCGATGAGGTACTTCCCATGGATCCCCCCATTCAGCCTCTCTTGATTAGGCAGAGTTCCACCTCTAGGAGCAAGAGGAGGAGGACGGACAAGGCCAACAACAGTCAGGCAGTCACGGAGTTGAACGACGAGGGAGGCAACGACACTCGTCCCACCTGGTCCTAGCCCCCACTCTCACGTGCACGGGTAGAGGAGGACTTAACAGCTATTTGGAGGAGATTGAGGTGTCCCATTGCTGACACCACTCCAATTCCCCCAGAACCGCTCTAGAGTTTGAGATGCTTCGTCGCGAGCTGCGCCAAGAGAGAAGGAAGGGTCTATAGAGGGACCGTTTGTTGGTCCGAATATGAAAGGCGCTAAAGATTATGTTCATTTGCGTCACCCTCGGACAGGAGATTCCCATAGTCGAGAAGGGAGATTTTCGGCAATTCTCTTACCTGGAGGAGGCCAAGACAGGCCTGGTAACCCCAGAGGATCTAGACTTTGACGATGACACCTCCCAGTCCCAAGTTCTTGACTTGTTTTCTCGCCCTTCTTGGGATTGCAATTTAGAACAAAACTTTATTTTTATCTTTTCGCCTTTCCTTATGTTTTTGTAGCACTTGGATGCTGCTTTTCTGGTTGTCTTTTTGTCGTACATAATCAATTTCTAAGTTTTGTAATCAATTCTAGATTTGTTGAATACTGAGTAAATTCCAGTGGTTAGCTCGAATAACATTTGGGTCATGAAATTGTGACTAGGAAAAATAGGGGAGACAGGGTTGATATTCTGTCTCGTCCTGTCCCGCTCTGGCGGAATAAATCCCGCCCTAGCGGTCTCGCCTTAGCGGGAATAATCCCGCCCCAGCGGCCTTAATGGAAACAGAATTCCTGTCAACAATTTTCTGGGGTTCTTTTCTTTCCTAAGTTCCCCAATGGTTTCCAGCTATAATACATGCATTTTTAGAGCAATTCCCTTAGCTAGATAGTCGATGTCTACCCCGAGTCAATCTCAACGATACACAATTTGACTCATTCTCTTTAATTCAATACTACAACCCACACATCTCTAGGATACACCCAGACACTCACACGATTATCAGTCAAGCGCAAGACACGTCCAGATTTTGCTTACGAATCACCTCATAATTCATCTAGACCCTTGCGTCGAACTTGGGCATGACCTTTCTTTCTCAATGAGTTTCACGATGCCCAAGCATTTACGACTGGCATAATTCAACAACTAGGCCAACATGTTGCATATATCAAAGTCCAGACACCCTTTTGTGCACCTAATCACATCATCACATTCAAGCAATTACAACTTCACATTCGCAGTAACTTCAGACAACAAGAAGCACGCATTCACAGTTTCCAAGATACAATTCACAGAAAAGTACAAATTATTAGTTAGTTCGCTCCATGGATGACCATTCCTGATCATCCATACAATTAAACAACCCCTAGGGCCAAATATCGATTGGAACCTTCTCAGTTCCAATTTACCTTGTTTGTGTTCCTTCAGTCGCGACCACGACGTTTAGTTCACTTTCTTGAGATACCAATTGAAATCGGGAGATACCAATTGTACTCAACTCATACCACAAGCAACACTCACATGAAATGAGAGAAAGAAGGTGGAACGACTTCCTAGAATGCTACTTTGCTTCCTGAAGATTAGATGTGCACGTCAACACACCTACCCGCAGGAGTCTAGTTAATATTTTGCTCTTGTACTGGGAGATCGATAACCTGAACTCTAATACCAATTTATCAAGCCCCAACCCACCGGGCCGTGCGGGCACCTACCCTAACACCTTAGTAGGAGAACCCTCATACACCAGTAATTAAAACATGCGGAAAATAAAAAGAAAAACGGAGATAAATGAAATAACCAGGTTCCATAAATAAGAACTTTTAAAACAATTGCGGGTTAAGACTTGTAAAGTAATTAATACTCTCAAGGATCTAGTCTAAACAGGTACAAGAGCTATTGAGAGTACTAACAGGACATAATAAATAAAAGACACAGCTCCCACCATGCAGAAGGAAAAGTAGAAGTTGCTAGAGAATTTCTTCGTCTTCATCTAATGAAACATCACCAACCTGCATCAAGTCTATGCCAAAAAGGCATAGCAAGAGTAGTATCAGTACAAAACCACACATACTGGTAGGCATCATCGGTCAACCCGATGCCCACCACATAATATAAGAATCAACTAGCAAGATTACGCAATAAAACCACCCTCTTCTCCACCTTTACCCTATCTCAAATACCTCAGAATTACGCTAGCACCCTTACTACTACATCCGATTCCATCAACCCTTCTTACTAGGTTCTTACTCATGGCCTAACCATTCTAACCCCTGGAAGAGTCCACAAATAGAACTCCAAGCATTCTGACTAACCACTCACGACATACCCTTATGTTCTCTTCATATTTCCCTGCCCCTTGCCACATGGCACATATATCAAGGCTTCTAACTACTAACTACAAACCCCTTTCTCCAAGATGGGATCTACCTAAGTATTTTGGTCATGTACACTACCCCCACTTCTCGCCCTTGCAACACACGGACAACCCTTTCTCTCAATTATTACGACCCTTGAACCCTTGGCCCTTCCCGATTCATTCAACAACAAGATACGTAACAAGTTTACTCCACATAGAAGAACAATCATATATAAGTCCTCATAACCATATAACATCTTCGGGGAAATACAATATCAATTATCATTTCGAACAACGTTCAATTTCACAATCCTGAAGATATACAATTATGTCAAGTCATTGGTCCTCTCATGGAAACCAAACCCAAACTGTTAGCATACCAGAACGTGGTACCCGATCCAATGTTTATGCCGGAACGTGGCAACCGATCCCATACCTATTCCGGAACGTGGAAACCAATCCAAGTTAGTGTGTTGAAATGCAACACCTGATCCATTCAACAATCCACAATCACAATCAAGTCATGATTCATGGCATACCTCATTCAATTAATCTCATATACGATTAGTGTGATCGATAGCACAACATTTGCATACATACATGCATTATCACAACGTTACTAACATAAATCACACTAATATGAATTCATAACCATCAAAACGAAGTATTCATCGACATATATCACTTAAGCAATAACTCGACCATACTTACCCCTAGTTCATCACCTAAGGATTTTTATGATTTAGTCATCTTTTGTTTGGTGCAGGAAGGTTTACGCATAAATCCTACCATTGGTTTTCATTATACTACGCAGTGGGCACAAATTTATAACTACTCAATTAAAAAACTTAGCCTACATGGGCGCCAAGCAGTTGCACTGAGTTTTTGGCTTCTATTCTTGTTTTCGGACTTCATGATGGTGATCTTGACCGAAAATCTGCAATCCATCGATCTCCTTACGCTAGAAATATCCTTATCCTTCCTTCCCACGCTTAGAGAAGCTTTTTGGGGGGTTTCTAGGTTGGTTTACGTCTAAATTAGGTATTTTAGGAAGAAGGAGAAAATAAGATTTCGCGTTATTTACATTCTGTCTCGCTTATCCCGCTCTGGCGCCAGCTTACCCTGTCGTGGCGTTGTCACCCTAGCGGCATCTGGCCCGCCCTGGCGGGATAGCGGCCCAGAAATTTTCTGAAGTTTTGCTTTTCTTAAATAACGACGGTTCGGGTCGTTACAGAATAACTGTCCTTAGTTCTTCTAACCCCGGCCAATCATATGAAAACTTTCCAATCACAACAAATTGAAGATTTTCAATGGTATTCATTCTTTTCACTTTATCTTCAGTCTAGACAATTTTTGGGATACCATAAGCATACGCGATTGTTTTCATGGGATAGTCTAAATCCTTGATTTAGCATTAGAAACCATAGGATTAACATTCTTGAGAACATTTGCATAATTCTCTTTTGGGCATGATGCAATTTCCACCCTCGTTAGGCAATATATTAAGCAAAGAAGGTAAACCAAAATTATTATTGATTAAAGGAGGGAAATCTAATTCCTATAACAACGACGATTGGCCAGCCCCAATAATGAGCTGACCAGCAGCCGAAAAGGCCATGTAAGTGGTGGTTGTAGGTTAATTAGTGTTGCAACGACTAACAAGTGGAGAGAGCCCTCCTTAATATCTATATTACTCTAAAAGCATGAAGGTCCTTAAAAGTGTTAATTGAACCTTTTATTCTTCATTAGAAGACTCTATAATAGACAAAAAAAAAAATGTCATTTACTATTTTTTTCAAATTATTATTTAGTTATCTTTAAAATATTTGGTAAGAGGAAAATATATTTTAAAAATTGTGGAGTCCTAAGATATATAGCAAGAGGGAAATATATTTTAAAAATTAAGGCCTTTTTGCATCGATACATGTGTATTTTTTTATTATTTCTTAAGTTATTTGTTATTACACAAGATCCATAAAAGTAAAATAAAATAAGATTTTCTTTTATATTCAGTTGTTTTTATTTTTAAATTGTTTTAATAAAAAAAATTATTCTTCATTAGCATTTTTCATGTGGCATTATTATTTACGGAAGTCAAGTTGAATGAAATAGTTAAATCTAGAGTAAGTAGAGAAAAGACATAAAGTCACCACTAAAGTTGTTCCGAACTTTCAAAAAATTATATTAATTTTGCAGGTGTCCTATTACCCCACAAATGTATTGAATATCTTTGTAAAAAGACTATTCTGAACCATATTCTCACCTGGTAAGACATGCGTGAACATCACATGGTATTGAATATCTTTCTTTTCTTTTATTTTCTTTTCCATTTCTCAGCTTTCCATATCTCTTTGATTTCTTGGTCAAGTGATTGTGGAGTGGAGATCATTTGCTTCATTTTTTACGATTCTTGGTCAAAATTCTTGGAGGAATAGCTGAGTAAACAAGGAACTGAAGGTTAACAAGTTAGTGTTTTTCTACATTATTTGAAAAAGATCATATTTTTAAGAAGAAATTAAACCTTATCACAAAAATATCTTGATTTCTCAAAACTAAATGATATTAAGAAGAAATTAAACCTTGAACAATTTCAAATTATGTTTTTCGATTGGAAATTTAAAAGCGAATGGTTTTTGGGAGAAGATGATGAATTCATCATAGAGAGTTCCAACGACTCTTTTGAGCTTGTTTCGAGGAAGACGATGGATTTAAATAAAGTAAATAATTAACAAAAGAAAAGAACTGAAACATGACACCTTTTAATTGGTTTTTAGCACAAAAAAGACCTTCACACGCGTGTTGTGCGTGTTCACAAACCAGGTGAGAAATGGGTCAAAATGGTCATTTTACAAAGATATTCAATAATTATGTCGGGTAATAGGAAGCCCACAAAATTAAGGTGTCTTTTTAAAAATTCGAAACAACTTCAATGGTGACTTTATGTATTTTCTGAAACTAAGTATTAGTTTATATGTATCGTGTATACTGTACAACCTCTTGGTAGATGACTTTCAATTTTCTTTCATTGCAACTTCAAGCTGTCGTCTTCTTTTTTACCATAATTATTAATTTTTGTTATTGTTGCTATAAAATAATATATTGTGGATGTCCACTACATCAAGAATTTACTCCATTACTTTCCTCCATTATGAAGATAACAGTACCCTCCATGACCTCCACCTTTATAACCATTATTCTTGTAACCTTTCACTTCCATAACCTCCCCCATTATATTCATGTTAATGTCATGTTTATGACTAACCTTTTGTATGCCTCTATGTTATACTATAAATAGAGGCATAAGGGTTCATATTGTATACACTTGAAGACTTGGAATAATAAGAAAATCTCTCATCTCTTGTCTCTTGCTTTCATCTTCTATATGTTTTGTCTTATTTTACTTTAGTTTTACAACACGTTATCAGCACGAGTTGCTCATTCTCCGTCAAAGAATCAATGGTAGGTATTTCTTGATTTTTATGAATTATCCTACTAATTCTTCGGCTGCAAGGTATACTTCATATCCTATATATTATTTGTACTAACAAAACTTATTTTGTGGTTATTTTAAAATGGTTAGTAAATTATGATAATCTTCATAACAATATTGTGAGGGAGTATTAAAATGTTTTAATTTATTTTTACTTGGGACTTTTATTTGGTTCCAACATGTTGTTCTAATTAATTAGTTTGTTCATTTTTATTCAATTTTAAGTCAAATTCAAATTATATTTATGGTATTCAATATTTATTTTTTGGTAATGCATTTAGTTTATTAAGACATTGGTTGAGGGTATGACGGTGAATTTAGGTTTCACCACACCAAGTGGGTAAGACGGTGAATTTAGGTTTCACCGCACCAAATGGGTAAGACATCGAGTTAAAGTCTCGGTGCACCATGAGAATAAAAAGTTGGGTTCAAATCCCATTGATTTATGACCAAAGGCGTCTTTTTATGCGTAAGACTTTGGGTTTAAGTCCTAATGCAATATAGTGATGATATGATGATGACTAACATAAAGTTTTATACTTTTGACTGAAAGTCATGAAATTTACCCAATTAATTTGCTCCATTCTCTTATGTGAATGTGGTAGCAGTGCATAATATGTCTGCAAAATGATAAGTGGTTGAATGTGTGAATATGGGTGTGGTAAAATGTTAATGGTCATCATTATGGTAATTAAAAGGAAGAACATTATGGGTTCTTAAGATGGTCCTTCAAATGTGAAGGTAATTTTGTCCATTAAAGTGGTATGAAAGGTTATTGGGCACATTGTTTCTTAAGACGCTCCTTCAAATGTGAAGGTAATTTTTATCCATCAAAGTGGTATGAGAAGTTATTGGGCACATTGTTGTTAGTGCAACCCAAATTTGAAAAGTTTTGTAAATCCTCCATCAAAATAAAGGAATACAAAGTGGTAGTACATTTGGTACATTTTACCTCTTAAAGTGATGTTGAGGTGAGTCACATAAATTTGATAAATGCGAAAGCATGACAATGAGTTTCTAATAAAAACTTATGGAGCATGTTCAAATGGTTATGGGCATTTATAAAGAAAATGTGACTTGTGTTCTTATGAATAAGAACATGTTCATGTATTGTTGGATAAATGTCACATCTCACCTCTACGGGAGGTTTGAGAGATTGAAAAGAAATATTTTGACATAAATGGTCATATAGTTATATACTTTAAGTACTACACAAATATTGTGGTATGTTAAATTATGAACTATTGAAGGACAAAAGAAAGAAATAATTCTTTCCTATAAAGGTTGTGGCTATGACCAAAATAAATATTATTGTGTGGTAACACAAATTTTTCATTGGTTGTCAAGAAATAAGTCTTGCATGTGATAATTTTAACCATGAAAATAATAATAATTTTCTCCTTGAAGGAGATGGTCACCATAAGAATGGTGTTGTAAAATTTGTAATAGTACACAAAATTAATTGAGAGTTCCGAAAGGGCTAATTTGTTACTATCCGGAGGAAATGAAATTGTTCATAATATTGGGGTTGTAGTAAGTCTCAAAAGAAACTTTTTAAGTTTCGGAAGAATTGAAATGAAAAAAAATATTATATTGAGACTACAAATTATGGAAAGATTTAATATCTTCAAATTACTACAACCAAAGTGGGTTATAAATATTTACGTATAAGATTACCCATTTTTTTCCCATTGTTTGTTGTATACAAATATGGGAATGATGATGAAATCACATGCAAAAGTAAACTAGAAGTTTACTATAATAAATATCAGTTCGCATAATCGGTTGGTCATTCAGATTCAAATGTGATGCAAAAGAAATTGAGAATTCATGTAACTATATGTTTGAAGAAATAAAAGATTCTTCAAGAATTCTCTTGTGTTGCCTGTTCTCATGATAAAATGATCATTGTACCCGTTAAGGTTGTGATTGTATCCCCTGAATTTATTTGGAACATATAAAAAGGTGAATATTGGCCCGTTCACCTGCCATGTGGACCGCTTACTATTATGATTTAATAGATGCATCTATGGTATGGTCACATGTGCATTTGTATCAACTTACAAATTGATTTTTGTAAGGTTATTTTCTCAAATTGTTAAATTAAGAGCACAGTTCCAAACTATAAAATTATGTTGATAATACTGGTTGACTTAGCAGAAATTGTTTGCCTCCAATTATAGCTAGACCACTGATTATGAAAACAAATCTCTCAAATAAAATTTGGTATGAGATGAGTTTATTTAACGTGTATGCATCAAGCCAATAAGGTTCTCCCATCACAATTGGTTCAGAGTCAGGAACCAAATAATTTTCAACTAAAAATATGATGTGTGCACATGTGATTTTATTGCTCCACCACGCACAAAGATGGATCCCCAAATGAGGTTGGGGTAAATGTTAGATTTCCTAACATTAGGGGGAGATATGTTTAGCAGCTGAAAATTATGTGTGGGGTGAATTATCTAGATCCTCGTTAAAAAAATGTGAACTTGAAGTTCAAGAGATCATTCATTTGTAAAATGTTGCAAATAATTTGTCAGATGTATTTTCTGACCCAATATTTTAATTAAGTTGCAAATGCTCAAACAAATAGTCCTTGAAGGACAGAGCCTATGGTACACCAGAAACGTGATAGACCAATCAATTCCAAACGTAAAATTTCTTGAGGAAGGAGAGGAGCAAATTATCAAAATGGTCATGATAATGAAGTAAGTGCTTTGAAAGAGCACTATGACATAACAATTCATAAAACCTTGGCAAAGGTTCAGGTACCTAAAAACGATGAAAAATAAAGAGATCTCGATAAGTTATGTCGTAATGGAATCAATTCAAGTGACCGTCGATGGTATCTTTGATATGAAGTAGCACTTAATGCTATAAGTGGTTACGTGGATCTTAAATTTGAAGCTGTCATATAATGTGGACAGATAAATGATTGGCCAAATAAAATGCACTATTCAATTATATTTTGTTTCACTTAGAAAAGTGATGTTTTTGAACTTATAGTTCATAGATCAAAATATGTGTCAGTGGGGTACAAATAAATCATTGTGCGAAAGTATAACTGTAAGATATAACGTACGGTTTGTGCCTCGAGGCATAAAGGGTTTTCGAAAAAGTCCCGACATTATTAAATGGAGATATATTCTCCAGTGGTGGATGCAATGAGACTTGTTTCAATTTGGCAATTGATGAAATACTTGAATATGCATAATGAATGATTATTATGTCTAACTAGACGATGAGTGTTCTATGAAAATCCTTGAAGGATTTAAAAGGTCTTAAAGCAATTCCATTGAGTACCCAATGGTTTTGAGACTGCTTAACATAGAGAAAGAATATTTTTTATCTCATGAAAATGATTTAAAATGTCATATATTAGTGCAATTGGTGCACTTACAGATTGTTGGTTATGCAAATGCTAGAAGATTATTCGATATACAAAACAAAAGTTATGTGAAAGGATTATCATATTATCATTCAAGTTATGACAAGAAACTAACAAAGCAAGTGACTCAACACATAGAAGGTGTGTGATTTTCTTTTGGAAGAAAAGGCGAGCTTCAATAAAATTGAAATGATCAATCTCCAAGTCTGAAATAATATTGATCTATGAATTAATTCGGGAGTGTGTTTGGTTGGAATCATGATCTATCATATTCAGAAAATATGTGATTCTCTTTTGAAAAGGATATTCCAGCCACCATATACGAAAATGATATATAGCTCAATTGAAGGGAGGATACAATCAAAGGAGATCGGACAAAGTATATTTCACCAAAAGTCTTTTTCACTAATGATCTTCAACAAAATGGTGAGATAGACGTTCAAAGATCCATTCAAGTGATAATCTTGTAAACGTATTCACTAAAGATTGCCAACATCAATAGTTGAGAAGTTGAGATACAAGATTGGAATGCATTGTTTTCGAGATATCAAGTAAAGTTTTTATCAGGGGGAGAAAAATACGCGTTGTACTCTTTTCCTTAACCACGGTTTTATCCCAATTGGATTTTCCTAATAAGGTTTTTAACGAGGCAACATTCAAAGCATATTAAAAGATATGTGTACTCTTTTTCCTTCACTAGGATTTTTTCCCACGGGGTTTTTTCCTAGTAAGGTTTTAACGAGGCATATTATCTATGGACATTCAAGGGGGAGTGTTATAAAATAATATATTGTGGATATCCACTACATCAAGAATTTACTCCATTACTTTCCTCCATTATGAAGATAACCATAACCTCCATAACCTCCACCTTTATAACCATTATTCTTGTAACCTTTCACTTCCATAACCTCCCCCATTATATTCATGTTAATGTCATATTTATGACTAACCTTTTGTATGCTTCTATGTTACACTATAAATAGAGGCATAAGGGTACATATTGTATACACTTGAAGACTTGAAATAATAAGAAAAGCTCTCATCTCTTGTCTCTTGTTTTCATCTTCTATATTTCTTGTCTTATTTTGCTTTTATTTTACAACAATTGTTAATTTGTTACAAATTGTATGCCATATATAATGTAGTTCATTGTTTTTTCTTACCTTACTATTTAAAGTGTGTTTGCGTTAATCACTATTAATATAATTTGACTTTTGATATGATCATGCATACCAATATAATATTTTTGAGTTTTGTGAGGGTAA
This sequence comes from Solanum acaule, assembly GCA_036250505.1. Classification (NCBI taxonomy): domain Eukaryota; kingdom Viridiplantae; phylum Streptophyta; class Magnoliopsida; order Solanales; family Solanaceae; genus Solanum; species Solanum acaule. The sequence goes on along the minus strand of JAJOOR010006139.1, from coordinate 7,279 downwards.
CAATGAATACCAATATAATTATTATAGTTGTGTCAAATTTTGATTCTGTTCTCCTAACAATTTCCTTCTCCAAGTTATACTACACTGTGCACAAAACAAAAAGGGGCAAATAGTAATTTTGATTTTTAAGATATGACTTATTTCAGTTCGATTCTTGACATATTCGATTAAGCGTATTTAACCTTTAATCGATCTAAACATGTAATTTTGATCTTTAAAACTTACGAAAATTAAGTACTTAACAAGTTAAAGTAAAATGAAAAGTATTGAAAAAATTCTTAAATTTGGTGTGAATTTCATTCTCGAATATTGACAGTTTTAAAAATATTCATTTACTTATTAAACTTTAATACACCCTCGATCTTTCATAGCAATACCTTACTACTTTATAAATTGTTAATTCAAAAAAAAAGTCGACTCTTCATCTCTGAGTAAATATTTCAAAAGGAATGGGGAGATGTTGTGTAAACACGATGCAACTTCTGTTACCAGCCGGTTCATTTTGGACGGGGACAAAACAAAGTAAAATGAAAAGTATTGAATTTTTTTTAAAATTTGGTGTGAGTTTCATTCTCCAATATTGACAGTCTTAAAAATTATCATTTACTTATTGAACTTTAATACACTCTCGATCTTGCATAGCAATACCTCACTACTTTATAAATTGTTAATTCAGAATAAAAGTTATCGACTCTTCATCTCTGAGTAAAATATCTCAAAAGGTCACTCAAGTATGTGAAGTTATTTGACAAAGTCATTCAACTTGATTTTTTATCAATAAAATCACTCAACTTATGGATCTATTTTTATAAAGACACTCAAGTTAAACTATTTTTCTACAAAATCATTATAACCAAAAGATAAAAGAGATAATTGCATAAACCACCCTTCAAGTTTAGTTTCGTAATGCTTACTTCCGTTGTAGTTTATAATGTTATGCTTACCTCTCTTATTTTATTTTTTTAATAATTATTTTCTTAACCTAATTATTATTAACATAAATTATCATATATTATTTAATTTAGTTGATTTTATAACATAATTTTATTCAATTTATCAAGAAAAACTAACTTCAAAAACAAACTAATTTTTTATTACATATAAACATGCACACCACAGAAAATAATACCATATTAAAACACTAGTATCAAATATTCGACTCACAAGTTAAAATGAAATTTCAATAATTATGTTAGATATTCCTCCGTTTCTTTTTAGTTGTCATGATAAGATTTTGCGCAAGCCTTAAGAAAAAAAAATTAGAAGTGTAGTTTGACTAATATACCCCTGACAATTCGTTAATCTTTATTTATTTATATGCCTCTTAATTCCAGAATAATTAATGATAAGAGCAAAGTTGAAAAAAATAATTATTTTTCTCTTGATTGTTTAAATTGATAATCATTTTTATAAAAAAATATTTTTAATATACATGACAATTAAAAAGAAACGGAGGAAATAACTATACAAATCGAATTGAAGTGAATTTTCCCCGCAAAACTGCACCATTTGTCATTCCTAGAGGGATACGATAGTAATTAGTATGAGTAATGTGTCCTCTTTGGCTTTTATAAAAAAATTATTTTCTACCTACGATTGTTATGCTATAAGACTGATGAGTCCACAATTTGGACTCATTTAGAGCATTATTTTGATAGATTTAGTATACTCAAATGCATACTTTGTCTCAATAATTGATGTAAATCCTTAAATTTCAGGCATTTGAATTGATAGACAAAGCATGGATGCTATCAAGCAAAAGAGGAACAAGGCGGCTGAAAGAACGGAGAAATGAAGGTCTGAGGATCGCCTAATGTATTAGGCGAGCCGCCGAACGACCTTAATCTCACCTAACGTTCCAGTGTGCTGAGCCCTGAAGGAAAAGATCAAGTTGACGATGAAAGGGATCAGTCGGCGCGTCGCCAAACAGTTCCGCGAAGCAGCACCATATTGCCCAATGATTCAAAATGTGAAGATGCTGAAGGCAAAAGCTGAAAGGCGATGAACTAGACCAAAGGGCGGATCGCTGAGTGTATCAGTGATCCCGACTAACTGCGCCGAGTGGTCCTTCGCAGCACAAATTTTCAAAAATTATAAATATCCATTTAAATCTGTAGCTTAGTATTGAATTATTATTGAATTTCTAGACATTTTTCAGTCCTTAGAGTTTTGGAGACATTGTTCCTGAGCTTTGAAGATTTGAAGGTTTACAATTCCAAGAAATTGGAAGTGGGTCTTGAAGAATCTTCATCCTTGACATGTTTAAAGACATTTCTATTGTACCCATTTGATGGAAACACTTGTTGGTATCGATTTCTATCTCTTTATCATGTCTAGCTAAAATCCCAATTCTTGGGGTGTGATTATGTGAATATGGGTTAAATTTGCTATTGGGTATTGCTCATTGATAGTCTATTTGCTGTTTAAATGTGATTTCGTTTAGTAGTTGTGTTTGAACTTAATAGGATTGTAGTTGCAAATACGATTTCATCTTTGTGTTTTTGGCTTGCTCGAGAGAGAGGTTTCAAAACCAAAACTACTAAATCGATAGCATGTGGTTATTGGGTCGTCGTGGGTTCAGCTCGAGAGAGTGAATCGTAGACCTTCAAATTGTTTGAGAGATAATTTACCCCCGCTAAAGTCTAGCTTAGTTACAAATGTTCAGCGATTTACTATCAATAGCAATTACCCGATTGTTTATTTTATCCCATATTCCTATCACATCCCAAGAATCCCATCTCCCTAATTCGCATCTTTATATTCTTGCTATTTTTGTTTATTAGTTGAATACAACCACCACCACCCCCATTGATAATTGACATTCGAGTCACTTCTTGATTTAGTATGCTTTTACTCGTAAATATTTATAGTTGTGATTGACTAGAACATAATTTTACTTTTCTACTTGATTCTCAACTAATAATTGCTCCCTTGGGACTCGACCCCAACCCATTCGGTTGGATTATATTACTGCACGCCATCGTTGGCACTTGAACTAGAAGTAGTGTCCTGATACGTGAAATCAATATGGCGCGGTTGCTGGGGAGTGGTGCTAATTGAGAATTTTTAGTTAAGTTGAATTTTGTTCTTGTTAGTTGTAGTTCTACTTACTTAATTTTTAGTTTTAGTTTTTGTGTCACTATTTTGAGCAGTCAATTGGAACATGTCTAGTAGCAATGGTGACCAAATGGACCTCTCTCTTCTAAGGATGATGTCTACTAGGGATAACATCCTAAGTTTTAGACAATTGGAGGGAGAGTCCATCCATTAGTTGTGGTTGAGATTTAAGACACTCTTCCTGCAATACCCAGCTCATGGAATCTCAGAAAGCGTGCTATTGGACTACTTCTACAAAAGTCTTGGCCTGAAAAACAAAAGAATGGCTGACCAAATATTTTCAGGGGGTCTCTCACGACTACCCTATTCAATAGCAACCCAGCTCCTTGATCACATGGCCATGACCAACAAGGAGATTGAGAAAGACTATATTTTGGTCACACTGTTGAGTCAACTGGATCTAGTGGCCAAGAAGATTATAGAATTGGAGGCACCGAATAAAAGGAAAGATCGATATATTCCACCTCATGAGTGTATAAAGCCCAATGTGAGCGAGGGTGGACAAATAGAGGAGATACTCTCACTTATTCTCCACAAAGTCGAAAGTCACGACAAGATGTTGAATGAGATAAAGGAGAATGTCTTACTGTTGAATGAGATAACTGCTTCCCAATTCCTACCTGTTCATCGACTGGAGACCCAAATGGGCCATGTATTGTCTCCTCTCTACCCCACAAATCAAAATTAAGTAGGGAAGTCGTGCCACGACGTTAAATAAGGCACTTCTTGGGAGGCAACCCAAGGTTTTATCGCTTTAAATTGTTATTTTAGAATAATGGTGTGTTGATTATGCAGGTTAAAGTGTGGGAAATGTTTGAAAAGTACAGTTTGGTGAGCTAAAGTCCAATCAACGAAACACCGAAGAGGTTGGCGACCCCGACCTAGACCGCCGTTAGACTCAAGACAATTTTAATGTGGAGTCTGTACAACTCGGCGAACCCAGGAAATTATTGGCGATTCGCCGATGAAGTCGGCGATCTTAATCTTGTTTGTCGTTTGGACCCCCTCATAAATTAAGGGTCCTGTAAAACTTAGCGAGGTTAGTGACCACTCAACGTGTCGCCGAGTGGGTCGGCGATCACGACTAACGTCGCCGAATGAGCGAAGAACTGGACGGTTTATTAGATGGCCAAAGGTTTAAACTTTGAATTCTTTCATTTTCCCTCATTTTTCATCTTCCCAAACTCGCACCTGTCTAGTATTTTCGTTATTCTATGCACTCTATAAGTATTTTAGTTGATCGATTGGTGCTTGTATTTGGATTACATTGCAGCCTAGCTTTTCAGTCCTTATTAATCGGCAACTAAGGTTGGTTTTCCAAACCCCGAGTTTAGTTTATTTGAATTTGTACTCATTTGCAATGATCTTATCTTAGTGATGTGTGTTGGGCCTCTCTGATAGGATTAGAATGTTTGAATGACAATTTTAATTTGATAATCTTGCCCGTGTTGTTTTGATTGTCGAATTCTCGTGTTCTTATGCCTTAAAATGAGTTAAATTTTGTGAGGTTGTGCTTGCATGTTGGTTAGATTGATTAGGTGAAGTCTGAGTAGCTCGTATTTGTGCTAAATGGTGTAAATTGCACAATGATAGAGTGGGTGACCCCATTCTTAAGGGCAAAAGTCGTCAAATGGTCAAATTTGGCAAAACCGGGAGAAGTCTTAGTATCTCGGGGTGATGGGTGTTATGGGTCTGAGCTTAATTTAACTAGTGCATGCTTTGATTTTGTTTTCAGGGGTTACAGGGTTGAATTTGAGAAGTTGGGTTGAAATTAGGCACGTTGGGTCGTTTGGCAAGCTGGGTCGAGCTCGCCGAACCACTCGGCGGTTCGCCAAAGGTCCCCATCTCGCCTTTAATTTCATGCTTTATTTGATGATTGGTTCTGTAACTTTTGGCGAGAAGCCTGAGGTCGCTGAGCGCACTCGGCAACTCGTCGAAAGTCTTATTGATCGCCTTTTGTGTGCATCCCTGAGCCCTACCTGCACTGTAACTTTCAGCGAGTGGAACCTTTCTCACCAAATATTGTCGGTGATTCGCTGAAAGACCTTTCCCATCACAAATTTTCCACAACTTTTAAGCCAATCCTGTCGGCGAGCCCAACCTAGCTCGCCAAAGCGATTTGGCGACTCGCCGATCAATTCAGCGAGTCTTTCTGCTACTATGTTTCTATGAATATGATTAAGTTAGTTTTAACTTTTTCTCAATGTTTTGTAGACATGGCTAGACCTAAAGTTACAGGAAGAAACATCCCACCCCGAGGGAAAGCAAAAAGGATTACACTCAATGAGAATACAGCTGCATCCAAGAGAAAGGCCACAAAACTCACCACAACTAGTGGGAAAGGCAAGGGTAAAGGCAAAGCACATGCGTCACTAGATGCAAGCTCCGACAGTGATGGCATCTATGACGTTTACCTCACCACATCTGAGAGTGAGGGTGAGCATCAAGATCCTCAAACTTAAGAGTCTGATGATGATGAGCTTGTAGCAGTGAAGAGGGTAGAGTTACGATCTAAAAAGATGCATGATCCGTCTAGGATCAGAACCCCTCAGCCCACCACTTCTTCTTCTCCAGCTCCAGAACATGCTATAGTCTGAGCACCTCCTGTACAGGTTCCTTCGCCCAAGTCAATGAATAGATTAAAGACTGAGGGTTTGAGCATGATCCTTGAGAAAAAGCGTATGTCCACATATGGTGTTATCAACAGGTACCCAGAGATAATGGATTGCCTAAGATATCACAAGTTCCAAATTTTCACAAAACTCCGTGACCCGTTTATTCCGAGTTGGGTTAGGGAATACAGTGCATGCAGTGCCCTGATTCCACAAAGAAAAAAGCAAGCAGCTGCATTCAAACCAGTCAACTATGTGGTAGTTCGGGGCAAGAAAGTGACAGGATGAAGTCTAAGTCATTCGAGGGAATAAAAAACTGGCAGGATCCTCTTATCTGTGATGGCACTCCAAAGTGGTTAGAGGTAAGGGACCCAATAATGAAAAGGGGCTTACATGTAGCTGCAAGGTACTGGTATGTCTTTATCAGCAGTATTGTAATGCCATCCCAGAATGAGTCCGTTCTTCGCCACTCTAAGGCAGCTTGTCTTGGAATCATTACACGGGAGCGAATTAATTTGGGTATGATTGTTTAGCAAGAGATGGCCATGAGAACCAAACAGCGCCAGACCTCACTCCCCTTCCCGGTATTGATCACTGAGTTGTGCAGACAAGCTCAGGTACCTAGAGATGCTAAGAAGAATGTGGAAGTAATTCCCACATCCTCTAACGATATCCGGAGGATCGAGGCAGAATATTTAAAGGACCAAGCTGAAAAAAAGAAGAAGAAGGCAGCCCCGGTGGAATCTAGCCTGGTTGTAGACACTGACTTATTACCTGCAGAGGCATCTTTGCCTACTCCGGCTAATGGGCCTTTAGGTACCTCTACTGCTACTCCTTCTGTTGTTCCTAGTTCTTCTGATGCAACACTACCTCCTAGACCTGCTGTTGTTTCCCGGACTATGATCACCCAGGCTTCATTACTCCGGGTGGGGCAGCTTGCCTATTTTGCAGATCGTCGGGCAGCCAGAGTTGAGACCTCCATTCTTGGCATGATTCAAACTGCCCTGACTGATGATGTGACACCATTGAGCGCTGACATTGATACCCTTACAGCAAGGATAGTGGTGTGTGAGCGTGGCCAAGGGGCCACCGAGGAGGTAACGACTTTAAAATCTGCCATTGCTGATTTGAGGAAATATGTAGACTACCTGAAGTCCACCGATATGTATATGGTCTTCGAGGCGGAGGAAATCCCCGATGAGCCAGTTGAACCAGCTGATCCCGAATCTGGGGCAGATACGGATGAGGAGTTGCTTGAGGCAGCAAAGGAAGCTTCAGATAAGGGCCTCAAGGAGACTGATGAGGTCATAGTAGCTACAGATATACAAGTTTCATTGGCAGATACATCATTGGTCGGTCCTAGTGCAACTATTGTTCCTTCTGAGATGACTCCGGGCACTGATGCCCAAGCCCAGACAAATGGAGCGACTGCATAGATAGGATCCCCTCTTTACCTCCCTCTCTGTCTTACTTTATTTTACTTTCGAATATTTTCGTTTGCATTTGAGGACAAATGATTTTTATTTGTAGTGGGATGAGGCCCATCTTTT